>JAJPUD010000121.1:365347-417525 GCA_023553655.1 Myrmecobius fasciatus | reverse complement strand
CCACTTAACATTCCCTAGCTGTGTGACCCTGGGCAAGTCACTTAACCCCAATTGCCTCAGCAAAAAGCAAAAATAAATAAATAAATAAATAAATAAACCATAAAGAAATGCTACTTTATCCTAAAAAAAAAAAAAAAAAAAAAAAAAAAAAACATACTCCTAGCCACAGCTATGAAATCTACCTGGTCTAATTCTCTTCTTCATTTTACAGAATAAAATTTAATATTCAAGATTATATGTTCATAAGTCATAGTGTATGAATGCTATGGAATGTTATTGTTCTGTAAGAAACAACCAGCAGGACGATTTCAGAGAGGCCTGGAGAGACTTACATGAACTGATGCTGAGTGAAAGGAGCAGAACCAGGAGATCTCTGTACACAGCAACAAGATTATACGATGATTAATTCTAATGGACTTGGTTCTCTTCAACAATGAGATGATTCAGACAAGTTTCAAAGATCTTGTGATGAAGAGAGCCATCTACACCCAGAGAGAGGAGTGTGGGAATTGAGTGTGGATCACATCATAGTATTCTCACTCTCTCTGTTGTTTGCTTGCATTTTATTTTCTTTCTCAATTTTTTCTGGTTTGATTTGATTTTTCTTGTGTAGCAAGATAATTGTATAAATATGTATGCATATATTGGATTTAACATAATTTTCTACAATGTTTAACATATATTGGACTAGTTGCCATCTAGGGGAGGAGTTGGAGGAAGGGGGGGAATTGGAACACAAGGTTTTGTAAGGGTTAATGTTGAAGAATTATCCATGCATATGTTTTGAAAAATAAAAAGCTTTAATAAAAAAAGATTATAGGGGGCAGCTAGGGGGCACAGTGGATAGAGCATCAGTTCTGAAATCAGGAGGACCTGAATTCAAATCTGGTCTCAGACACTTAACACTTTCTAACTGTGTAACCCTGGGCAAGTCACTTAACTCCAATAGCCTTAGCAAAAAGCCCCCCCCCCAAAAAAAAAAAGATTATATATTCATTTTGTATTTATTACAAGATGATGGTCTAGCCCAAATTATTGTCAGACTGCTTTCAAGTTTTCTTTGCAATTCTTGTCAAATAAAGAGTTTTTCTCTTGGTAAAAAAATAAATAAATAAAAATAAAACTATTTCAGATTTTGGGGTTTGTTCTCACTAACAATAATATAGTGTCAGAACAATATAGTGTCTCTGAGAGTCACCCTAAGTTAAAGCAGAAAGCTCTGAATTCATAGAAGCTGACTAAGTCTCTGTGATTTTTGGATTGCGCATAGACAGGGCCTAACAAATACAAGATCATGTTGAACACAACAGACACAGTCTAGCCCTCAACTCTTGCTATCCAGAAAATTAAAGATCAATATTTTATATTAGCTCAGGGAAAGTTTTCAATAAGATTAGAATTATTCCAGGACACCTAATCTGCCAAGTACTTCCCTTGATTTGGGCATTCAAGAGCTTGGGAAGGAGCTGCTAAAAGTATTTTTGGATAAAATAAGGCTGGAGGAGGCAGCAAGATGGTGCAGTGGATAAGGTACCAGCCCTGAAGTCAAGAGGACCTGAGTTCAAATCTGGCCTTGGACACAACCTTTCCTAGCTGTGTGACCCTAGTCACTTAACCCCAATTGCCTCAACAACAACAAAAATTAGGCTGGAGATCCTTTTGTAGATTTTTTTTTCCTTTTCTCCTTTTCTTCCTCTTCCTGGTCTTTTTCCTCATCTTTCCCTAGATACCAGTCTGTGACTGGCTTGTAGTTTCTCAGCTATCTTAGTGAACATAAGCATTAATTCTATAGTCTATCTAGCATTGTATTTATCCTCCTCTCCCTGTGCATCCCCTTCTCCTGGACTCTATATAATATCTGTTTTATCACAGAGTTCTCATCATCCTAGAGCTGTACTTCTCACTTGTGCATCTTGTGATGGTCACAAAAAATTGACCTTCTCTGACTTTCTCCAGAAGATGCTTCATCCACTGCCACTCTCTCTGGAATAGGCTGCTTCTCCTATGCCCTCTAAATGTACTAGATAAGAAAGTCATAAACATGCTTTATGTTTCCTGGCATTGTCTCCAGAGGGCCCCTTTTCCATCATCCCCCCCCCAACAACCTCTGTTCAGATTCACTTCATCCTTTTATATCTGAGATGTCAAACACGCAGCAGTGCTTCTGAATGCTGCTCAAACCCGATTAAAGCACTGCCCCAAACCTTGGTGCTGTACATACCTGCAGGCTCCCTCTCTAGTCCAATCCCTGACTTCACCCTTTGGGTTTAAGTATTATTTCCTTAAATGCCCCGATTTTACAACTCATCAGTCTCCTTAATTCCTATGCCCTACATCTTCCCACTATTTCAGTTACTATAGCAATGGTCATACTTTAGACTTCAACATCACCTAAAATTATGTGACTCCCATCACCTTGAATTTTGAAATTCTCTTTCATCATCTATTTCATCAACTATTCATCTGATTTAGACCTCCAGCTCCCCTATCTTGTTCTCTCATCCATCACTCCATTCCAACTTCACTCTTTTCCCATCACAGATTTGATCTGATAGTTAGCTAATTCAATTCTCCCATCTTTTATGCTCTTGCCCTTCTGTTTTACCATTGTCCATGAGAAGAACCCCTGCCATCTACTTTCTCTGCTCAGTTCCATAACGCCTAAATATTGTCATTTCAGAAAGTCACACAAAAAAAGATTATGAACTCATGGCATCTAAGAGGCAAAGTGAGAATGAACTTGGATTCAGGAAGACCTGAACCTATATTCTATCTTAGCCGCTTACTTAGTTGTGTGACCTTGAGCAAATCAATTAACCTTTTTGTGCTTCATTTTCATTATCTATAAAATAAAGGGTTAGACTCAATGGTTTTCCATCTCCCTTCTCCCTTTAAAGCTATCATCCTATATTCTAGTTTTTACTAGAGTCCCAGTACTTTTTTCTTTGATTAACTCTCTATTCTGTTTCCCATAGCTGCTGTTCCAAACCTCCTTCCTAGTCTCTCTTAACAGGTAACCTTGCCAAGAATATTGAGAACATTCATTGATTGAGGGAATGGCTAAACATTGTGCTATATATGTAATAGAATATGACTGCATCCTAGGAAATTATGAATATGTAAAATTCAGCAAAACATGAAAAGATTTTACATGAACTGATATAAAATGAAGTAATCAGAACCAGAAACAATAACATCCACAATGATTACAACTGTATAAATAGAAAGTACAACGTAATTGAACACTTTGTAATTATAATGACCCAGTTTGGTCTCAAAGAAGAAATGAAAAAAATGTCATCTCTCTCTTCTTTGTCAAAGTGAGTAAGGGCTATATGGATGAAGAACACTGAATTTACTGTCAAACAGTTGCTATTCATGTTACTTTTACTGAATTGTTCTTTTTTTTCCTTTTATTTTTATTCTTTACTATTAGAAAACTCACTAGACAAGGAAAAAGAATATACATGTTCAGTGATTAGGGAAATAGAAAAACAAAAGAAATCAATACAATGTTTAAAATTTTGAAGAAGGAATTGAAGACATTCATCATAGGTTCTTTTGTGTCACCTTTCTGCACTTCAAAAGCTCTGTCAGCCATTTTCCCTAAAGTCAGGGTTACTAATACGTCTATGTCATTGATTCCTTTGACAATCAAGTGAAGTCTATTGAACCCTTTTCAGACTATCTTTTTGAAAATACATAAAATACAGGATTACAAAGGAATTCAGTTATTGAAATGCAGTAATAAAAATATATAAAACAAATTTTTGGACTCCAGGTTAAGGTTTGTTATAATCACAAAGGATAAAATAATCCTTTCTCTCTTCCAAGGCTAAATCCTGTACTTGTGCCCTCCTAGATCCCTGCCCTCCCACCTCCAGAACTGGGATATAGTCTCTTTAATTATTGTTTATCTTCTTCAACCTCTTCTTTGTGTGGACTTCTTTGCTGGCAGCCCACAAGCATTCCCCTCCCTTAGAGAACCTTCACTTGACCCCAACATTCCCTCAAGCAATCATCCCTCCATCTTTCCTCCTTTTCACTACCAAATTCTTATAAATAGGCATCTAAGCTCCTTGCCTCCACTGCCTCACCACCCACTCACTTCTCAGTCCCCTGGAATCTAGCTTCTGACCATAGCACTCTACTCAAACTCTTCTTTGAAAAGTGACTAAAAACTCAACTGCTAACTCCAATGGCCTTCTCTCAGCCTCCTTCCCTTTTCTGCTGCTGTTCAAACTCTGGAATATCCTTTTTCTCTTTGATTCTTCTCTCTTGGAATTTGTGACCCTCTATAACTCTCTTTTTTTCCTGATTCTTTTTCTACTTGTCTCAGAATTAACCATCTTTGCTTTGAACTTACCCTTTCTCTTAGCTTTGTCTCACTTAAATCCAAGTCACCTTCCTGATGCTATTGGTCATCTTTGAGAATGAAGGATGAACAATAAACATCTTTTATTTTAACTTCACCATTTCTATCTTCTCTCTTGAAAATGCTCCTCACTGTTTTTCCAGTTATCCAGGCCTATAACCTACACACACACACACACACACACACACACACACATAGACACACCACACACACACACACACACACACACACACACACCCCCCACCACCACCACCACCAATTGGATAATATACAATTATCTATGTAATCTTATTGAGGTTCCCCATCCTTTTCCTTAGAAGACCCCAACCAAGGCCTGCAAGAAAAACCTTTCATTGACTACATTGTGAATTCTACCTTAGGGGTAGATATTAAATAGTGCTCCAAACTATTTTATTGTTTTTCAGTTGTTTTCAGATGTGTCTGATTCTTAGTAACCCCATTTGGGGTCTTCTTGGTAAAGGAGAATCATTTGCCATTTCTTTCTCCAATTCATTTTACAGATGAAAAAACCAATATGTGGGGGCAGCTAGATGGCTCAGTGGATAGAGCACCAGCCCTGAAATCAGGAGGACCTGAGTTCAAATCTGGTCTCATACACTTAACACTTCCTGGCTGTGTGACCCTGGGCAAGTCACTTACCCCCAATTGCCTCAGCAAATAAATAAATAAATGAAAATTTTTTAAAAAAGAAAAAAAGAAAAAAACAATATGCTCAAAACTATAAAAATTAGCTAAATCTCTGATTCCGATCATTTGTTAAATCCCAACTCTCTATGTGCATATTACCTAGGCAAAAAAAATTTTATGTGGTCACATAATTTATTTAATCAATTAATATAAAAGAATTTATTATGTACCTTCTATATACCAGATATTGTGCTGGGCACTGAAGATTCAGATACAAAAATGAAATATTTCCTTCCCTCAAAGAACTTACATTTTATCAGCTTACATTTAATTAAATATGTACAAATAAATACAAAGTAATGGAGAACAGGAAATGTCTCATGCAGAAGATAATAACTGGACTGAACTTGGAAGAAATTTTAACATTCTAAGAAGAGCTGAGGAGGGAATGAAATAGGGAATGGTCTGGTTAAAGGCATGGAGATAGAAAATAGAGTAATATATGTGAGGAAAAGCAAGAAGACCAGTCTAGATGCAGGGCTGAGTGCATGATAAGAAGTAATTTTCCTTACATACAGCTTTCTATCTCCTAAAATTGTATTTTCACCAGCTATCCCTCCACGCCTTGAACTGTCTTCCTCTTCATCTCTACCTTTTTACTTTCCGAGCTTCCTTCAAGTCTCTGCTAAAGTCCTGCCCTTCCTAGTTCTCCTTAATCTTATTTCCCTTCTTCTGGGAATATCTCCTATATATCATGCATATATATTGTTTGCATGTTGTTTTCCTCATTAGACTATGAGCTCTTTGAGAGCAGGGATTCAATTTTTCCCTTGATTTTTTTTTGTATTCCCAGGGGTTTTTAATAAATGCTTGTTTAACTTGACTTGACCATAACAAAGGTGAAAAGATAGATTGGATCCAGTTTATACAAATCTTCACCTGCCAGCAGAATTTGCATTTGTTCAGAGGTAAGAGAGACCACTGCAATGGGAGCAAGGGAAGACACAGTCAGACTTTGGCATATGTGTCAAGAATGAGCCAAAAAGAGAGGATATATGGCCAAGAAACGATTTCAATTGTCCCTCTGAGAGCTGATGAGGATCTGAAGTAGTGGTGGTCATAAGAGTAGGAAAAAACAAAATGTGAAAGGCATTATGGAGTGTCTTATCTATTCTCATCTTGCCAAGTCTTATCAGTGTAAATTTAATAAGACTTGGTAATTGATCAAATATGGGACAGGAGTAAGAGTGAGGAACTGATGAGGATGCCAAGTTTGGAAGTCTCAATTATTGGAAGGATAGTGGAGCCCTCCAAAGAAACAGGGATGCTTAGAAGAGAGACGGTTTAACATAGAAGAAAATTATAGATATATACTGTATGCTTTTAGAGAGAGTCCTCACCCAACCATATCATCCTGCTCCTGCACCCTCAGGGAATGGGTAAGGAATGCCATAAAGAGACTGGTCTCTGTCTGAGGATGGGAGAAAGCATTTCTACTCAATGTGTATTTCATTGCCATCCTTCCAAAGGAATAGGATCAGGTCGGTGGATAACAGCCTCACCTAGTGGTCATATTTCTCCCTAGTTCTCTTCTAACTTTTTCTTCTTCCTCATTACACATCCATCTTCATTATATATTCTTCTAGAAATGTCAGTGACATTATTCCAGCAGTTTCATCTGCCAGTTCTTTCAGAACCCTGGGATATAGTTTCCTTGTCTGGTAACTTGAACTTCTCAAATAGATTCTTAAGGAATTTTTCAGGGAGATTTGTGATGAAATGATATCAACAATAATAACCATTATTAAAATATATATAATATAATATATAAAAACTCATATAGTTAATTATTTAAATAGCACTTATTATGTGCCAGACATTGTGTGAAGCACTTTACAAATATTCTCTTATTTGGTTCTCACAGTAACCCTGAGCTATAGATATTATTTTACAGAGGAAGGAAATAGAGGTCAAGTGACTTGCCCAGAGTGACACTACGAGCAAGCATCTTCAAATAAGATCTGGCCTGCTTGACCATTTCTTTGTTGTTTTCAGCCAGACTCTGGTGGTATGATTGTTTTTGATATGACTGGCCATTAAGTGGAGAGGGACCCCTAGGCTCTCTGACAAAGGGAGATGGCTCCCAAGAGATAAGGTTTACTTGTGATTTGGTTTTTTTGTTTGGTTTTTCCATCTTTGGTGCCAGAAATGGAGTCCATGACTTTGGGAATTTCAAAGCCTGGGAAAATGAGCAGTAGGACTCTGTCAGATTTCAGGATGGGTTCTGTGGCCAATATATTATCAGTACACAAGAAAGCAAGGATCAATCTTTGAGAGTGCTCTTTTGGACCCTAGCACAGAAGAAAGACTCAACTGTCAATTTTTACACATTTACATGTAAACTTGGTAGGACTGACACTATGTGGGAACCCAGATAAGTTTTAACCCCAGCCTACCCCTATTTCTAGGTGATACACAATATTGGTGTCAAAGTCAAATAGAAGGGGATCCCTGTGGGCTATATACTGACTTAGAAAACTACAAATCAACATTGTCTATATTGTAGTACATTTTGTAAACATTTCACAATTACAATTTAATCCAGTTTGGATGGTCCTCAGGAGTTTTGTGGGCAGTTTGCTGCATGGGCCTGTGAGACTGATACCTCTAGTATACAGGGATCATGCTTCAGAAGGTGTTGAAGAAAATATGTCTTTTCCATGTTATACTTTAAAGTAAAATCCCGTTATAAAAGCCACCTGGAGTTAAATGGAACAAGGGAACTTGTCAGTGAGGCCCTCAAACGTGGGAGAATATTGTTAGTAGTGGTTCTAGCCAATAGCAAAGGAGACACCCCCATAAACCACTCAAGACACCTTGAGGGAAAGATATACTTCCCCCCTCTCTCTTTCAGAGAGGAACCAGAGTGAACTATTTCATAAAAGCAATAACATATCAATGCCTGACATATAATAAGCACTTAATAAATGCTTTTTTCTCCAAAAACAGTTTTTTGTTGCCTTAAAACTTCCCTTAGGATTGTGTGGGGTCAGCATAGATAACTCTCACTTTATGCAGTAGATCATAAAATATATAGTTAGAAGGGATCAAAGCCTCATCAATTTAAAGCTAGAAAGAACCTTAGAAATTATTGAGTCTGGGGCAGCTAGGTGGCACAGTGGATAGAGCACCAGCCCTGAAGTCAGGAGGACCTGAGTTCAAATTTGATCTCAGACACTTAACATTCCCTAGCTGTGTGACCTTGAGTAAGTCACTTAACCCCAATTGCCTCAGCAAAAAGCAAAAAAAAAAAAAAAAAAAAAATTATTGAGTCTAAACCCTCATTTTACAGAGCCCCCAAAGATAAAGTAATTGCCAGAGGTCATACTTACAATAATACATGTATCTTGCCCTAGATACGTTTTAGAACTTTGTTAATAATTTAAGTCAAGCTTACAGGCTTAAAAATGCTATTCTCACGCCATTTTAAAAAATAGAGGCAACAGTCTCCCTTCTCCAATTGTATGGCACCTCTTTTTCTCACCTGTCATCTGTAAGCTTGACTTAAATTATCAATAAAGTTCTAAAACATATTATTAAATGATTATTAAAGTGAGTATCTAGGGGAAAAAAAGTTATCAGAAAAAGCCAAAATGGTTTCATCAAAAAGTCATGCAAAACCAATTTTGCTTCCTTTTTTGAAAAGGTGAATAAACCAGAGATCAAAAGAGCCCCCAAAATTATACTGACAGTCATCAAATAGTTTAACTTACTTGCCAAATGTAGGGATAGGATAGGGATCGGGGCAGTGAAGGTTTTTGGTTGCAGAAAACAATTTTATTATCATCTTAGTAGCCATACAATCAGCCTGATTTTTAGATAAATAGATACTGAACAAAGTTAATTAGTCCTCTTTGAATTATTTCTTGAAGATATAATGACAGAAAGTTTAATTTAAATAAGAGATCACCATGTTGTCATTCTCCTTTGTCATGCTGAACTTCATTTTTGCAATCTGAATCATGAGATTTATCTTCATCAAAATGCCAAGCTGCTAGTGGCAGTGGAATAAGTAATTGTTCACTGTATGAAAGAAGTCTTGTAACTAATGGTCAACTGGATGGTTTTTAGATTTGGAAGCAATCTCTAATATGTGGTTAAGTAAAAATAGAAATGTGTTGAATGGTCTTTTTGTTCTCCATAAATCAATGGAAGCACAATGGCATGCAATGAGGTCCAACCACAGACTAGTCTGATGCAAGTGATTCAGCACTAATAAGGGAATGAGTCATTATTCTGATTAGCCATTTTACAAAAAACAGAGTTCATATATTTTTTTCACTAAAAGAATTTTGTTCATTTCTGAATTTAAAAGTTCTCAGTACATGCAAAAGAAAAATTATTTGATTATTTGAGAAAATACCAATATATATCTTAAAAGTGCAAAATATTAGAGAATACAGAATAGAAATAATAATGTGCTTTAACAAATGATATCATTCACATATCTGACTGAAGAACCTATATAAGTGAACAGAGATTTATGAGGCTGGCCTACTGCATAGCACCTGTATTGGGTTTTACACAATATACAAAAAGAAACTATCCAGGAGAAGCAGAAAATATGATAATCATTTCTATAAATTATCAACAAAACCTTCAGCTAAGAAGAGACTGAAAAAGAAATTCGATTTAAAATAACTGCAAACATTATAAAATACCTGCGAATCTACCAGCTGAGATAAACACAATGACTACATGAACACAGTTACAAAACATTTCACACAAAGATAGATCTAAACAAATATTAATTGCTCATGGGTAGGCCAAGTCAATATGATAAAAATGACAATTTTACATAAATTAATGTATTTACTTGGTACCCTACCAACCAAACTACCAAAGAGACATTTTGTAAAGCATGGGGAAAAAAGTAATAAAATTCATTTAGAAGTACAAAAGATGATGAATATTAAGAGAATCAATGAAAAAAAAAAGAATTCAGGCTAGCAGTAACCGATGTCAAACTATTTTATAAAGTAGTCATCATAGAAACAATCTGATACTGGCTAATAAATAATTGGATCAGTGGAACAGATCAGGTACACCATAAACAGTAATAAATGACCATAGTCATTTTGTATTTGACAAACCCAAACTTAAAGTGCTGGGGATAAGAACTTATCATGTGACAAAAATTTCTGGGAAAACTGAAAAGCAATTTGGCATAGAATAAATTCTCATTCCATATACCAAAATAAGATCAAAATGGGTAAATGAGTTATAATATCATAAGTAAATTAGGGGAGCATCGAAAATTTTACTTGTATTTCTCTGGATAAGGAAAGAGTTTATAATCAAATAAAAGATAGAAAAGATCGTAAGAAATAAAATAGATGGTTTCAATTACATGAAATCAATAATTTTTATACAAATAAAACCAACGCAGTCAAAATTAGAAGGAAAGGAGGAAACTGGAGTGGGGAAAGGGGGAAGGGAAGAGGAAAAATTTACAGCACATTTCTTTGATAAAGGCCTCATATGTCAAATATATGGTGAACCAAGCCAAATTTGTAAAAGAGACATTCCCCAATTGATAAATTGTCAGAGGATATGAGCAATTGGCTTGGGAGGGAAAAAAATTAAAGCAACCAATAATGATATGGATAAAAATGACTTAAATCATTATTAATTACAAAAATGCAAATTAAAACAACTGTAAGGTGCCACTTCACATATGACCATTCAACATAACGTATACATAATATGAAATTTCTATGTTACAAAATATATATTTTGATGGTGTATTTATAACTAACATTCCAAAATTCATTAGCAGGCCTCTGTGAGTTAGCAAAATCTCCAAATAAAGCATAGTATGATAATATGATAAATGATGTTTGAAAATCATCATTTGCATCATTGGTTTTTAGGGATACAGCTAATCAAACTAATATAAGTACTTTGGTTCTCTAAATGATCGGTGAAATCCATAACTAGTCTGGGCAAGGAACAGGTTCTTTCCAAAAACCTGTACTAAAGAGTAGCATTCTAAGAGTGATATCAGTTATATAAAAACAAAAAAACTCACAGAACTGCTACCCTTGGGAAATCAATTTTATATTAGATCTTATAGAAATCACTGTGACAAAACCCTCCAAAAGAGAAAAATAGAGAGATTTGATGGGGGTAGAAGGTAGTGAGAGGTCTGTTGGGAGGGGTTTTAAACAGATACCAATTACTTTTTTGCAACAATTATCCATCTTTTGGTCAGAAACTAACCACAAGTTCCATCCTTCATTTAAAATCACATTAATTTTTTTATGCTTTTGCCACTGTTTCACATAAGATTGGCCTGCCAATATTCTACTTTTTTTTTAAATTAAAATTATTCAGAATAAAAACAGTAATTAACATTTACTTAGTACTTTATAATTTATGTCTCCTTTCGGCAAACTTTTGAGGTAGATAGGAAATAATTATTATCATTTTAGAGATGAGGAAACTGAAGCCTAAAGATATTAAATGACTTGCCCAAAATCATTTGACTGAGGCAGAATTCAAACAATGTTTTTTAACCCTGAATCCAGTGTTTCCTCTCCTAAACAGTTACTGCTTCACAGGGTTTTTGTGAAGATCAAATGAAATAATATACAAAAGCATCTTGTGAACCTTAAAGTGCTATATAAAATTCTAGCAGTTCTTAGTGTAGCTGTTATTACTTAATTTCTCAGTGTTCTAGCCAACTCTCTAAGACTGTAAATTGCAGAGAAAGTGTCAACTTGCATTGGAAGGAGTTTCTTCACTTAGTAGTTTCCTATACAAGCAAAATTGCAGGCCCAAACCTTATCCTTCTCCACTTTATTAGATCTCTCTTCATCCACTACCTGCTTCCTTACTGCCTTCAAGTATACCCAAGATAGACCAAGATCACCCACTGCATCTTGGGCAATCACTGGTCATCTTGGCCTTTGTCTTGCTACTGGGCTCCAGTGACCCTGGAGAAGAGAGAAAGTCTGATAATTTTGCACATCTCTGCCTCACTCAAATCCAGTTCACAAGCTAGTCAAGACATCACCCTTGTGGTATCATTCATTGCATTCATTGGTTCTATTTGAGAATGGATATGAAGGATAAACAACTACTACTCAGCTGGTAGTTATGTAATCAATGGGAGGAAAATAAACTACAGACTAGTTCCTGGTTGCAAAGTAACTGAAGGATCTTCTGACCTTCTTTTCTTTGGGGGAAAGAGGAGGGAGAAAAGCAGCTTAAAAAATTCTTTTAGAATTAACTATATAGGGAGCAGCTAGGTGACACAGTGGATAGAGCACCAGCTCTGAAGTCAGGAGAACCTCAGTTCAAATTTGGTCTCAGACACTTAACACTTCCTAGCTATGTGACCCTGGGCAAGTCATTTAACCCCAATTGCCTCAGCCAAAAAAAAAAGAATTAGGTATGGAAAATTTGTCAGAACTTTGTTACACTATGAAGGGAATAGCTGTTTTTTTTTTCTCTTTTAAGTTTCATTGGTGCATTTTTAACTTATATTTATAGATTACTTGCATATTCATCAGTTTATAAAAGTCCTCAAAATGTTCATTTTTATAACATTGATGTTATGATATAAATTATTCTTCTAATTCTGTTCACTTCACTCTGTATAAGTCCATAGAAGTCTTTTCCATGTCTATTTGAAACTATCCCTTCATTTCTTATGATGCAATAGAACTCCACTTTTATTCATTTTCCACATTTATCAGCTTATTTAGTCATTCCTCAATTGAGGGAATATCCTTAATTTCCAAGTTTTTGCCAACACAAAAAAAGAGCTATTATTAATATTGTGCATAAAGGACTTTTTCTTTTCTTTTTTTTTTTAATTTTATTTGCATAACATATGTGTGGGTAATTCTTCAACAATAACCCTTACATAGCTTTCCGTTACAAAATTTTTCCCCCCAACTCCCCACCCTTCCCCTAGATGGCAGGATATCCACTACATGTTAATTATGTTAAAATATTGGCAAATCGAATATATGTAAACATATTTCCAAACTTATTGTTGTGCAAGAAAAATCTTATCTACACAAACGATATATCAGATAAAGGAAACACAATGTAAGCAAACATCAATCAAGGAGTATGAGAATGTTATGTTGTGGTCCACATTTCACATCCCTCTCTCTGGGTGTCTATGGCTTTCTTCAGTGAACAATTGGAGGTGGTTTGAAACATTTCATTGTTGAAGAGAGCCATGTCCATCAGAATTGATCATCATATAGTACTGTTGTTGCCGTGTATAATGATCTCCTGGTTCTGCTGATTTCACTCAGCATCAGTTCATGCAAGTCTCTCCAATCCTCTCTGAAATCCTCCTGTTGGTCATTTCTTACAGAACAATAATATTCCATAACATTCATATACCATAATTTATTCAGCCATTCTCCAATTGATGGGCATCTTTTCAATTTCCAGTTTCTTGCCACTACAAAAAGGGCTGCCACAAACATTTTTGCACATGTGGGTCCCTTTCCCTCCTTTAAAATCTCTTTGGGATATAGGCCCAGTAGAAACACTGCTGGGTCAAAGGGTATGCACTGTTTGATAACTTTTTGAGCATAGCTCCAAATTGCTCTCCAGAATGGTTGGATCCGTTCACAGTTCCACCAACAATGTATCAGTGTCCCAGTTTTCCCACACCCCCTCCAACAGTTATCATTATTATTTCCTGTCATCTTAGCCAATCTGACAGGTGTGTAGTGGTATCTCAGAGCTGTCTTAATTTGCATTTCTCTGATCAATAGTGACTTGGAGCACCTTTTCATGTGACCGGAAATAGTTTCAATTTCTTCGTCTGAAAATTGTCTGTTCATATCTTTTGACCATTTGTCAATTGGAGAATAGCTTGAATTCATATATATTTGAGTCAATTCTCTATATATTTTAGAAATGAGGCCTTTATCAGAACCTTTGGATGTAAAAATATTTTCCCAGTTTACTGCTACCCTTCTAATCTTGTCTGCATTCATTTTGTTTGTAGAAAAACTTTTTAACTTGATATAGTCAAACTTATCTATTTTGTGATTAATGATGACCTCTAGTTCTTCTTTGGTCACAAATTCCTTCCCCCTCCACAGGTCTGAGAGGTAAACCATCCTACATTGTTCTAATTTGTTTATAATATTCTTTATGCCTAGATCATGAATCCATTTTGACCTTATCTTGGTATATGGTGTTAGGTGTGGGTCAATGCCTAATTTCTTCCAGACTAGTTTCCAATTATCCCAGCAGTTTTTGTCAAATAGTGAGTTCTTATCCCAAAAACTGGGGTCTTTGGGTTTATCAAACACTAGATTACTATTGTCATTGAGTATTTTGTTCTGTGAACCTAACCTATTCCACTGATCCACTACTCTATTTATTATCCAGTACCAAACGGTTTTGGTGAAGGACTTTTTCTTTTCTTTGATCTCTTTTGAATATAGGCCTAAGAGTGGTATTAGCTAGTTCAAAGGGCACACATTATTTAGTAACTTTTGTCTATAATTCCAAATTGTTTTCCAGAATGATTATAGCCATTCATTGTTGCAAAGTCATCAATGTACTTTTTCCCCACAGCCTCTCTAACATTGATCATTTTCCTTTTTTTGTCATATTGGTCACTCTAACGGATGTTAGGTAGAATCTCAGAATTGCTTTAATTTGCATTCCTCTAATTAGAAATGATTTGGAGCATTTTTTCATATAGCTATAGATAGTCTAGATTTTTTCTTCTCTTGAGACTGTCTGTTCCTTAGACCATTTATCAATCAGGGAATACCTCTTTTCCTCACAAAGTTGACTTAGTCCCTAACATATCTTGAAAATAGGGCCTTTATCAGAGAAATTGCTGCAAAGATTTTTTTTTTCTCTCTTAATTGTTTTAAGGATCAACCCTGGGAAGTAGATGCTTTTGTTATTCCCATTTTACAGATAAGAAATTGAAACAGAGGTTAAGTGATTTGCTCAGTCACAACAAATAACCAGAAAGTCTCTGAGGCTGGATTTAGTTCTTCCTGATTCTCTGACACTATTCATTGTGCCACTTTGTTGCTCAATTCATTGATTTTCTCTCAGACACACCTTGTTTGAACAGTCTTTAATATTCTATTTTGCTTTGCTCATTCAAATGCTTTTTTAAAGCCACAATTAATAGACAGCAAGATGTACTCTTTTCTATAGCTCTCTCATTCAGCTGCATGACTGTAATCTATTATAGAAAATTATCTTCAAAAGCCTCGAGTCCCTTCTATTTTCATCAACAATAACCTTACAGATCCAGAAATTTTCCAGAAATTAGAAAGTCACCATAAATGACAATAGTCGCTGATTTTTTCCATTAGACATCTATGATAGCTAGGAATGCCCGTCTGTGCTCTTTTCTTCTATAGAATCTTCCTCTTTTTTAGTTATATTGAAAATTGCGATAGCCCAGGCAAGAAAATAAAGGACAGCAGACATAATTAGAATTTTGAGAGCCTTTATTACCCGAGCCCTGAGACTTGGGAGGAGCACACCTTTAAAGAGGTTGGCTACCCCCTAGGTTACATTTGACATAGACATCTCACTTACAATGGGGAGATAACAAGATATGGTAAATACAATGGAAAACGCCTATTTGCATTGACTGTAGACCAGACTTAGATAGGCAAACATTTTTCAGATATTTAAAAGACTCTGACCCACCAGAGATTTCCCAGAGATTCCAAGGCCTTAAGACCCAAATGTCCTGAGAGATTCCAAAGCCCTATAACCCAGATGTGGGGCCCGGTCTTCTGTCCATTTCAACAATCATTGCCTGAGAAGTATATACATCATAGGATCTGAAATCTAAATCAGGAAGGAACCTAAAAAGCTATCTAAATCTAACCCTTTCAGATCTAGAAAGACTTGTCTGAGGTCATGAAAGCATTAAGCATCAGAGGCACCATTGGAACCCAAGTCCACTGCCTTAAACCAACTGGGATATGTGGATGTAAAGGAATACTACTCGCTTTAAGGAAATATGAAGAATTCAGATAATCGTGAGAAAACATATAAACTGATACAAAATGAAACTACTAATTAAAGACGGAAATGTGAAAGTTATCAGTGGAGCTCAGCTCTCCCATATTTATTCTATGATCTAAAAAGGGCAGCAGATCAAATAATGACCAAGAAATCCAAAGAAACAATATTAAGCTTTTTTGTCTAGCCTACAATTGTTCCAAAAAAAGGTAACCAGAAGCGATAGGTACAGATAAAAAAAGCCCCATCAACAAAATTAGCTCAGGAGTTGCTTGCCCTTCATTTTCTCGGTTTTTTTTTTTTTTTTGCTTTTTGCTGAGGCAATTGGGGTTAAGTGACTTGCCCAGGGTCACACAGCTAGGGAACATTAAGTGTCTGAGACCAAATTTGAACTCAGGTCCTCCTGACTTCAGGGCTGGTGCTCTATCCACTGTACCACCTAGCTGCCCCCTTGCCCTTCATTTTCTAAGAGGACCAATAACATCATAGGGTGATGTATAGATTGAGGAATGTATTGGATTTAAGTGAAGCAAAGTTACGCACAATTGCCAGCTTCCCAGTATCAACGTCCAGCAACAAGACAAAAGTCTTGAGACTGCCATGACCCCAGATGCAACGGATGACTGGCATCCTCAGTGTCTGCCCAAGCTCAAAGCTCTCCACAGAGCCAGCTTCAGCCGCCTTCATGGCTGATGGAACTATTGTTCTCACCCATCCATTCAGCTCCTGGAAGGTCTTCCCCTGCTTGGGGCAAACAACCCCTAACTCTTCAATGGGTTTGTGGACTGTCACTTACCCTCAATCTTGTTTAATCTACTTGCCAAGATGATTTACCTGGATGTAGCCAATGCACATTACAGCTTTTTGGAGCTCCAGGTGAGAACTGAGTGCCAGGTGAACATCAGAGGTGAATGGCTAACCCTGAAAAAGGCTCAGCAAGCTCTCACCAGAGGCGCTAGTCCTCCCTTAACACTAGTGTACCTCAACACTACCTCATGTAGTGCCGGCGTGAAATTCACAGGATAGCCCATATTGGAGATACTCCAGGGAATCCTGAAGACCTCTGAGCTCTAACTGGGGAGTGATCTGAATATGGATCCATCCTTTTGGGGTTCCTGGAATCCCAGGTTAAGAAAACTGTTCTAATTTACCAAGGTCGTTTTTTCAATACTATCTCTGTCATTCAGCATATTAGCTATCCTTCCAAATTTATCATCTGCAAATTTGTCAAATGCATCTCAGAATTGGAAGATGTTTCATTGGTCATCTAGTCCACATGTTCAAATGCTATCAGAACAAGAATTCTTACAAGAGTTCTCCAGTTTTTGCTTGAAACTTTCCAGTGAGGGAGAAACCATGATTTCCTAAAGCAGGAAATGTCTACTTCCTAAAGTAGCCCATTCCACATTTGGACAGCTTTTATGATTAGGAAGTTTTTTTTTTTCCCATTGTATCAAGCCTAAACTTTGCAATTTCCTCCTTTAGCCCTAGAGTATTTAGGAATATCAATTTGCCAGCTGTGTGGAAAATGGATTTGAATAGAGAAGATTTGAGGCAGTAGACCAATTAGAATGCCATTGCCATAATCTAGTGATGGGTGATGAGGGCTTGAATTAGAGTGTTGGCTGCATGAGTGGAACAAAAGCAAATGCAAGAAATTTTGTGGAAGTAAAATGACTTGACAACTCCTTAGATATTGGGGGTTGGGTGGTGACAGAAAAGGAAGCATCAAGGATGACTCTAAGGCAGAATTTATCAAGAAAAGCTTCAACAGTCAAAATACCAAGTGTGGGATTATTATATACCACATGCCTTTCTACCAATCACAGATCTAAGCTTTCCTGGCAGGGTGGAATGATTAAATACATGCATATACACAAATATACTGGGCAACTGGAAAGATAGTGGTACCCTCAAAAGAAATAGAGAAGTTAAAAGTGTAAGAAGGTGGGAAAGTTTCAGTGTGAATGACTTCTAATTGGGCACTCAGAGTAGATACCTATAGGATATCCTATTAAATGTACCTACCTTATATTTCCTTCTCCCTGATCTCTAAGAACTCCATAGTACTTCTCACTGAAGCTTAGTGTTCTAATCTCAAAGTTATTTTTCTCATATAGCTCATATTTCTGAAGAACTTGTTATCCTACAAATCATATTCCCCTATATCACCTATAATATAACTAGTATAAGTGATATTATCACCATTTTACAAGACAAAAATACTGAGACTCAGAGTGCCTTGTTCATGGTAATACAATTTCAAAGTGGCAGATCTAGAACTTAAATCAAAGATCTTTTAATTCCATGAAACAAATCCTTGTTGACAGATGATACCACACTGCTTCCTTTAGTGCAAGTTGTATGTATGCATGTATTTGGTCATTCCACACTGGCAGGAAAGCTTAGATCTATGATCAGTAGAAAGGAATGTGGTATATAATAGTTCCACAGTTTAAATGAAACATTTGATATTTTGACCGTTGAAAACTTTTCTTGATAAATTCTGATTTTTCTGGATAGCTAAAGTGGATTCAAATTATTTGGAATAAATGAGTGTCTTTGCAATACTTCAGATGAGTTGGAAATAAAAAGATAATACAGAATATATCACTCTTAGTTTAAACCAGAAATTGGTTCATTTGGCTGGAGAAAGGACTTCCAAAAAGGGCATTTCTGGAAGAAGTAAACAGCCTGGGTTTGCATTGGTGACCTCTCACCCACAATTTCCCATAGCTTATTTGTTGCCAACAAGAGAGAACAAATATCTTTAACAACATCAACGGAAAAGCTAAGAAAAAAAGATTTCCATTGCTTCTGTCTATTTTTAAATGCATTGTTTGACCGAAGGTCATCAGATATTGTGTGAATCCTTTGACCACTAACCAGCTCTAAACATGCCCTGAATGTTTGAAGTATTTAGGGCAGACAAGTCTCAGCAACTCCACATGGTCCTGTAATTGGGTCTGATGTGTCTTTTCTCCCTTTTCTGAAAAACTGGTTAATTGTGCAGTGGATGCTTTAGAACTGCAGCTTCTTTCTTAGTGTCCAGTGGATAAGTTTTCTTTTTCATTGGAAAAAAATGATTTGGGGGACTCTGAGAAAATAGATGGATTATTTGGTCTTTTTTTTTTTCTTATCTGATAATGATGTAACTCTATGTTTTTACATCCAGGCTCAAAAGTAATGATTTGAAAGGAACTTGAGTCAAAAGGTATGAATTTTCAGTAGACAAATGACTGACCCCAATTACTATGAGTATCACATCACAATGGTCACACTAACTGCTCTTGTAAATAATAAAATAATTATAATTACATATACATATATATAATTATAGCTACCATTTGAACACTTATGAAATACCAAGAGGTGACGCTAACACTATGAGCAGTGTCTGGTTCTCTTCAACAGTCAGGAAGAGGACATGCATTGTCAATCAAGTTCTCAGACCTGTCTGTCACATTCAGTCAATAGAAGGCATTTTAGGGGTAATGGATACACTATGCTTCTTTCTGACTTAGAGAAACTGATTGTCTAATCCTTTTATGTGTAGTATTAATATTTCCATATGTCTAAGATAATGTGTTTTCTCAAATCAGATCACATTTTATGCCCAGGTTAAACATTTCTCAAATGTTTAATTATCTGTTCTCCAAGGGAAAAAATGTACAAACCAAATACTTTTACATTTAATCTAAATTATTAACATTGTCTTCATTAATTCTTAAAATCTAGACAATCAACAAAACAACAAATCAAACACTGATTTGTTGCATCTGCTATTTTTGAAATGTAAAAAAAATTATATCCACTTTGAAAAATTGATAATTAGGTGTCACAGGCAGACTCCAACACCCTACTGCTTGTCTCCCACCCTATTAGTGACTACCTTTGTTCTGTGTCGGTCCAAATTAATTATTAATTAACCACAACATTCCCT
Source organism: Myrmecobius fasciatus (assembly GCA_023553655.1). NCBI lineage: Eukaryota > Metazoa > Chordata > Mammalia > Dasyuromorphia > Myrmecobiidae > Myrmecobius > Myrmecobius fasciatus. The sequence goes on along the minus strand of JAJPUD010000121.1, from coordinate 397,510 downwards.
ACTTGTTTCTATAAGTTTCTTACAAAAATGTATTTATATGTAGTTTTTAATCATAATATTAAAAATGAATCCAAGTAGGTTAGCACCAATTCACCCAGTTGGTGTATTCCATTAATTTCCTAGCAACATATAGACTAAAAGCCTAAAAATTCTCAACTCCCACTACGTCTATTCCTGACTTGAAATCCTGAGAAGTCAATCAGCATTAACATTTGTCCTGCTCTCTTTAAAACAGAAACTCTGTGGCTGATCAATGTTCTATTCATTGATATAACTCAAGAACTTGGAAGACTCTGCTTTGACAGCCCTGAAGAACATACAAGTTGTATAGATATAGCTGTATCAGAAATGGTCTTACATCCTAGTGTTTGTAGTGATATAGCACCATCAGTTGCACGCATGCATTTTCCCCCCTTAGGAGCCTTCATACAATGGATCAAAGTTTTGCAAAATTTCTTTCTCCATCACAGTCCTGACAAAGGAGCCAAAGAGCAAAAAGGCACCAGCTTCCATAAGCAGGTTGCCATTTGCTTATTCCTGTTCCCCAGTCTCCTCATCTGCAAAATGAGTTGGGGAAGGAAATGGCAAACCCCTCCAATATTTTTGTCAAGAAAATGTCAAATGGGGTCATGAAGAGTTGTACACGAGTGAACACAACTCCTCATATTCCAACTTATTTGTTTGGATCCCTACATCTTCAGTTTCCTCCATCAATCCCATGACCAAGGCATTCTTTGACTATATTTCCCCCAAACTGTGTAGATGGAGCATAAAAGCTATATTCAAAAAATTCTTTAAGTACTTTCCTATTGTAATACACATAGTGAAATTATTATTACTCCCTATTCTATAAGTCAAGAAGCATTAAGTATCCTCCTATGTAGTAGTATAGTTCCTGCACTGTACTAAATAGTGGCAATACAAAAAAAAGTCCAGAAATTCCTTGTTTTGAGCGTTTACAGTCTAATGGAAAAGACAACAAGCAAACAACCAAGTACAAACAAGATATATACAAGATAGATTGGAAATAGTCTTGGGGAAATCATTAGCATTTTTAAATTAAAAATTCTCTTCCAAATATGTATAGAGGAATTGTGCATGTTTAATATATATTGGATCACTTGCCAACTGGGGGAAGGGGTGGGGAAAGGAGGGGAAAAAATTAGAACATAAGGTTTTGTAGGAGTGAATGCTGAAAATTATCCATATACATATTTTGAAAATAAAAAGCTTTAATTAAAAAAAATTATTTTCCAAAAAAATTTTCTTTTCCTCCTATATCCCTGACCCAGAGAAAAGGAAATCAGTCTCTCCTTATTTCTATACTCAAGTGTGTGTGTGGGGAAGTAAGGATGTGCCCCCTTGTGGGTGCACAATTCAAATGAAGTTTAAACTTATTCCTTCTTTGGACCAGTTTAGATGAGTGTGAGATTCAAGTGTTATATGATTCCCCCCTCAACCCCTCTTCCTTCTTTATATGTACTTTTACTTGTGTAAGCCAATTATGTGAATTTTCCCCATCCTTCCTTTCCCTTCCAGCCTCCAAGAAAGTATCCTCCTTAGCTGCTTTTATTCCATTCTGCTTTTAAGATCATTAAATATAACAGAATTACTCCCAAGCCTCTCTACCTAATTGTTGCTTTTTGTTGTTCAATCACATCCAACTCTTGATAACCTCATTTGGAGTTTTCTTGGCAAAGATCCTGGAGTAGTTTAACATTTCTTTCTCTAATTCATTTTACAAATTAGCATACTGAGGCAAACAAAGTCACTTACAGTTACACAACTACTAGGTCCACTGGGCCATCTAACTACCTATCGATTGCATTACAAATCCATTTTTTTCCTATAGGATTATACTCTTCTCTGCTGGGTACATCATTCTTGGTTGTAAGCTTATACTCTTTGCTTTTTTCTCCTTTATAATAGTGACTGCTAAATCATGTATAATTCTGTGATTCCTTGGTACTTTAATTCTTTCTAGTTGCTTGCATTATCTTTTTAAAATTTTTCTTTCTGGAAGTTCTGGCTTTTAGTTATAATGTTCCCAGGAATTTTTTTTTTAAGAATTTCTTTCAGGAGATGATTAACAGACTCTCATTTCAATTTGCTCTCTGGCTCTAAGAGATTTGAGTATTTTCCTATTAAGATTTCTTGAAATATGATTTCTAGGCTCCTTTTTAGTCATGGCTTTCAGGTAGTAGGATGATTCTTGAATTATTTCTCTTCTATTTGCTTTCTAGATCAGGTATTTTTATATGAGATAGCATAAACTTTCTTCTATTTTTGCAAGTCTTTTGAGTTTGTTTTTAATATTTCTTGTTGCCTCATGGCATCATTACCATCTCTGGCCCATTCTAATTTTCAGCAAGTTTATTTATTGAGTAAAGTTTTGTACTGTGCGTGCTAAGCTATTAATTCTCTTTCCAATTCTTTCATCTATAGCTTTTATTTCTTCCCCATTTTTCATCTAGATCTCTCATTTGGTTTTTTAAAAAACATTTTTAGCTGTTAGAACCTCTTGCTTACTGTCAGGAATTCTACTTGAATTTCTGCTAAAGCTATATTTTTCTTTGAGGCTTTGCTTATAAATGTGTTGGAATTATTCTCTTCTGAATTTGTCTTAAACATCCCTGTCACCATAACAGCTCTTCATGGCAAAATTCTTTTTGTTTGTTTGCTTATTTCTTCCTTTTTCCAAACTACTTACTGTTGGGGCTGGGCTCTGCTTACTTCTAGAGGAAATGATTGAGATTGTGTCCTCTTGGGTCTTTCTGCTGCTTTCTGAACAGGAAATATTGAGTGTCATTACCCCAGGACAGGGGACAGCTCATGCTAGGGATCTGTAGGCTTTCAACAAATACTTCTGATTCATGGGGATAGTTTGATCGATGTCCTAGTGATCTGAGCTCCACAAGTTCTTGACCTTAGCTTGGATCTAAGTAATAGGGCAACGAGGTAATGCAGCTGATAGAGTGCCAAGCCTGAAATCAGGAACACCTACTTTTAAATTTGGCTTCACACACTTACTAGCTGTAGATAGTATATAGTGCAAGATGCTGCTGGAGCCTGGAGATAGTGCCAGGAAAATAATGAAATGATTGACCCAGTCAAAGGACCCTCCCTTCCTTCCCAAGTAAGCAAGACAATTAGTATGGCATAGAAGACCAATGAAGGTGTCCCCCATCCCCAAATAACAACTTAAAGTCACATAACTAGGAAACAGAATTGGCCCTTGACCTCAAATTCTGCAAAACCAAATACTCTTTGCATGCTACCACAAAGACCTTCTAAAGAAAAAACAGACATTTCTAGCCTTGTTCTTTCACTATATGAATACTAATCTGTTGTTGCCACAACATCTGATGTAGTTAAAACAAGCATTATAATTTGGAAATCTGGCTCTATTATCTGGGTAACTTTGGGCAAATTACTTTCCTTTTCTAGGTCTTTTCTGTGAAATGAGGGAGTTGAATTAACTTGCTTGTAAAGTCCTCTCTAGTACTGATATTCTATAATTTTAAAGACACCTAGTGAATAGTCCTTTAATTCTTATGATTGTAGGGCATGAATTGAGTTTAAAGAAAGACAGGTTAGTCCCTATTATGGCAGAGTTGTAGGAATAGTTTGAATATTTAGGCTAACTCTGGAGTTTGGTTGGATTGAGAATTTCTTGAAAGGCTGCTATAAGCTAGTAACCAGCTATTTTTTTTTTTTTTGTCCACCTGGTAATAGTTCCTTTGCAACAGTATTTGTGATAATGAGATTTGACTGTAGGAGATAGCATCTTCATCTAGTTATTAAAAGGCTTTCAAAAGTCCTCCTCCAAAGCAGGTGTTAGCAATAATACTGAGTAATAAATGTAATTCTATCTTTGTGAACAGCATTTCAATAAAACTAGAACTAATGAAGACACCTGCCATGTTTGGTTTAATGAGGATCTAAAAATAAGGAATATGTCTTATCACAGGGATAAACAAAGCAAAAGAATTGTTAGAAGTGAATAATTTAAGAGTCTCAGAAAATCATTCCCTTCATGGAACTTTCATACCAGATCTCTTGAAGTTCTAAAACAACTATTCCAGAGCTAAGTTTTAATGGTAAAAGAACAGCTTACTCTTGGGAAAATCCTGCCATTGTCATCATGAATTTTGAACAGCTTGTAACCCATTCTATTGACTACAAAATATACAGAAAGTGAAAAACAACCAGAAACTGATGTTCTAGGAATTAGAGGTGGAAAGTAGAAATCAGTATCCCAGTCCCTTCATTTTATAAAGCACCAAATAGAGGTCCCAAGAAGTTAAATGACTTGCCCAAAGTTACACAGCTTTTTTGTAGCAATTGACTACATCAAAACCAAGTCAGTACAGGCACAGATAAAAATTTTTAAAAAGCCAAAATTGAAATCAACACATGTTAAGAGCTGAAATATCTGAAATTTAGGTTTGATTCTTTTCTTATACAATCCTTTTGAATTTAAAATATCAATATGCCAAACATACATTTGCCAAAAGGACTATTTTATGGTAATCTCACACAAGGCATGGGCTCACAAGGTGGTCAGATAAAGTGATAAAAGGACACTTACAAGATTGCAGGAGAATTTAAATGCTTGTCAGTTAGTTCAAGAAAGAACCTCCATGTCTGGTATCTTTTCCAGCTTGGTCATTTTCAGAATATTCCTAAAATAATTCAAATGAAAGCAATTCAGTTTCCTGCATGGCAATGTCTAGTTACCATAGCCAGTGGGGATCCCACCATGCAGTTCAAACACACACCAAAAAAAATGTACAAAAACTTCTGCAAAGTTTATTACACTCACCATTGACACATGGAATGTGCACATATTTATAGACAACATGAAATCCAATAAACCTGAAAGATGAACAGCTCTTGTGAGAGAATTCAGCAAATAATACGTCCAAGTAGCAGTCCTGAATAAAACAAGTCTAATAAATAAACATTTTTACTGAAGTCGGAGTGGGATACACTTTTTTCTGGAGCAGCCACAGTGAAGATGACTGCCATGAAACTGTTGTCGATTTTGCAACCAAAGCTAATACAGTCAACAAGCTTTTATGTCTACTAAAAGGAGTGAATGACAGGCTCACAAAATTACAAGAAATTGCCATGCCACCTCACCAGTGTCTATGTTCCCACCATGAAGAGCCAAAGTCAAAGAAAAAATTTATGAAAGGCAGGAGACCCTCATCATCAAGGCAAGCTTATAATTCTGGGTGGTAGATTCAGACTACCAGACATGGCAGAGTTCTTGCAGGAATGGAATTGGAAATAATAACAGCCATAGTCACTTACTACTGAAGACTTGTGCATCTCATGTCCTTAATGATCTTCTCATGTTGTAAAGGGCTTTAAAATACCATGCTGAAATCTTGGTATTTTATCCTAAAAGCAATAGGGAGCCACTGAAGATTCTTAAGTAAGGGAAGTGTGTGGTCATTTTTTGCTTTATAAAAAAGATTTGGAGAGCTATTTGGAGAATGCTTAGAGATTAGAAAAATTAGATACTAGGAATATGATTTGGAGTCTGCAAGACAGGTGAGAGGTGATTGAAGGTCATGACCATAGGAGTAGAGAAAAGGAGACAGTTGTGAGAGGTGCCATAAAAATATTTATTATCTAAATCATTATTTGATGGTTGAAATTTTAAAAATATGGACAGGCTATTATCAGCATGGCATAGTGGATAAAGAGTCACTCATAAAGTCAAGAAAACCTGTCTTCACATATTAGCTCTGAAACATACTGGCTGGATGAGCCGAGGTAAGTCATTCAGCTGATCAGTGCCCTAGAAACTCCCAAATATTTTAAGCTGTAAGAGAGTTCATCTGCATTAGTAGAGAGAATTTTTTTTTTCCTGCTGGAGCCCACCTATACGAAAGAAATTAACCAAAAAAGTAATGATAATAATAAATTAAGAATAGCATTTTAATAGATGTAGCCATACAGTCTCAAAAATAGAAGGAATAAAAAGCTTTTAAGAAATATGAAACTAACAGAAAAATTAGAGCCATATAGAAAATGAGATAAATATTCCCCATCATCCTACTACTGGAGTTGTTTTAAAGATATTTTCAATGAATTTACAGATGTTGAATTTCTATCTTACTATGCGCAATCATTTTTTTAAGTCATTTTATTTACCTGCACAGAACATCGGATTTAAGATAATAAAAGCAATGTAAAGACTTAAGGGGAGTTGCTCTCTAAACTCCACAAAAAGATGAAAAGAATGTGGTAATAATAATGATGATATTATTGATGTGTATATATGACATCAAGTGACATTTGGCTCCACCAAAAACATTTGAAGTAGCTTCTTTAACTTCATGAAAACTTTCTCCAATAATATTAAAATGTTATTTACATTTGTAAATTTTTTAATATGTGCCAAGAAAAAATAGACAAAAGTTTTGAATCTGATATAGAGGCCAAATTGAATGAATGGAAGAAGGTAATACCTTGAAAATACCTTAATTGCCTCTAAATAAGACACATAAGAGTCCAATGCTATCTAATGAGAAGGCTACAGCTGTGTTGGTCAAGAGACATTAGTATTCTCAAGTCAAAGCTCAATATGAGGAATATGTTTAAAGCAATCAACACTTTTTTCAATATCATTTTTAATATACATCTTCAGAAGAGTAAGAGCTTTTAAAAAAAAATACCTGAAATTTGGAAACTATTTTAAAATTCACACTATATCAAAATGAACTCAGGGCCCATCACTTTAAGGAAGCTACAGAAAAATTAATACCTTTTCCACCCTTCCATACCATGGCTCCACCAGCAGAAAGGGAAAAGATAGATAGTTATTCTCTAGCTTTAAAAAGAAAAAACCAAAACAACTTTGAGACATACCTTCTGGACAAAAAGATACCACTTCACAGGCAAGAGTAAATGTTCATAATAGATGTATTCTATTGGATTTAACAAATATAATTGATACTGATTTACCTCCAGAGGGAGTCTCTGAAATGGCTAAAATCAAAAGACCCTCCATGGGCAATATCTCTATGAACTCAGAAATACACTGACAAAGAAATGTGTGAATCAAGTAGTTTTGTTTTCAGAAACAAAAGAGTTCTTAATTTTTTATCACTAAATAATTATTGCCAGAAATCATAAAAAAATAATGATTAAGGAGCTGGACTTATTGATCAGTGTTGGCAAGGAAATAAAAGCTATGCAATGTACTGCTGCAGGTTGAAAGAATTTAGCTCCTTTCTATTATCTAGAAAAACAAGGTCACATGGCCAGAATTATACACTAGAAGCTCCATAAATTAACAAACAAACCTCTTCACTACAAATACAAACTCCAAACTATCCTTGAGGATTCAACAAATATATATTGTCCAGAAACCAGAGAATTATCACAGAAACAACTGTTGCCCATAATCACTTGGATATAACAAAAGGTCCACAAAAATGTAAGACCAATAATTTTAATAGATGTTGTCACACTTATAATATTTATACCAGATTGAGTAAAGTTTTTAAATTACAGAAACATAGAAAAAGAAAGCAAAGCCATGTTCAGATAGGAAGAACTATATAACATCCTTTTCATCTTTTGTGCTACTGAAATTATTTTTAGTTTTAGTTTAGTTTAGATTTAGTTTTAGTTTTTTAGTTTTTTAAGTTTAGTTTAGCTTTTTTTAGTTTAGATTGCACCCATTTTTGTTCAAGTATTTTTTAGACATCATTTTTAGTTTCTATGTAATAGTTTACTAAAATTAAACATGAAAACAACATTAGAATATCCAATTACATACCTAAAATTATTTCTATTTGAACATAATAAAAATATAATGACATCAGACCTTTGAATAAGAGTTTACTATTTAAAATGAGCTATTACATTTTTATAAAAATAATTATTGTTATTTTATTTTAAAAAATTGTTAGCATGAATATAATTCTTTAAAGTTTGTAAAGTGCTTTTACATATATTATCTGATTTGATCTTCACATCCTTTAAGGAATATTAGTCATATACAAATAAATGTCTATATATCAAAACTCAAATGGATCTGAGATCATCTAGATTTGGGAGTTCTCTCCAGTGATACAGATTGCAGCCCATTCATGCTTATAATATACTGTATCATGCTTGCCCATGTCCTCCCAGAAGTTTGCCCTAGGGAATCTACCCAACGTGATAGAAGCTTTTCTTATTTTCTTCTGACATTGCAAAGTGACCAGACCATCTTTTTTCTATCATACAATTTCTGAATAGCATCTTTTCGTCCTGTTACTCAGGGGGTCTTTGGTGGTTACATGTTGCAGCTTTTTCATCCCTGTTATGTGCCTCTCTTCCTTGCCTTTTGGATTATTTCTAATTCTTCAGAAACTTTTGTATTATATATCATTTCCATAGAATATGTCTAGACATATATCTATAAGTAATATCTTGGAAGAGAAGGTTGTAGGCAGTGGTGGGGGTGAGGTGTGATGAGGATAGATGAGAAATGTAAATTTATTTGTAAAAACAAGGAACTGTTTTTCCACTAATATAAACCTGAACAATAATAAAACATGTACTCAGTATTAAATTGCCTGAATCTGCCTGAGCATGGAAAACAAAATCATTTCTCACCCAGGTAACATTACTAATATTTGCTAAAGGCAAATATTGAATCTAAGTCCTCCTGAGTTGCAGTTGGCTCTCAATCCACCAGGTTTCTCCCTTCTGAATACTATTGTTTGATGCCAGCAATGGTAGTATAATTATAAGCTGCAGATTCTGCTGATCTCATCTCTGTTGTTTTCTGTAGCAATTGTGAGATAAATCTTTTATTCTTAATCTTCAGAGAATTTTCAAGGTAGATACATTGTTATCTTTAGTTGTCTCCACCATTTATTTTTCAATGAGATAATTTGTTAATCTATAATCAGAATTTCATTTTTGAGGGACACCTATGCATCCAGGAGCTGTCTTACTTTTGAGAATCTTAGGACATAAAATTATACCTATTTTTCCTGAGCTTTGTGAAATATTATTTTCTAAAGTTTATAGCAATAGTTGTCGATTTTTTTTCCAAACAGAAAGACAGCTTTTTAGCATCAAAAAGTTTTGTATTTCCCAAATGATAATGACTATGCTATTTGTTTCTATTTGTTCATCAAGAAAATACGTAATGGCAAAATGTTCCTATGAGTTCAGAAATTCTTTTAAAGAAATTTGTGGTTTATTATTAACAAAATTAATTCAGCATAGTGGAAAGGGAGCTGGCTTTGCTAAGAGCAGACTTCTGAAAAATATTGTCTATAAAATCTTGTGCAAGGGCAAATCTTTAAAACTAACTTGCAGAATGTGTATTGATCTTCATTGGTATACAGAGTTTCCTCACTGGGAATCCCATTGTATCAATAAAAGTTTAGGTCAAAGTTTTGTTTATTTTTTAAATCTCAAAGTGTATATGTCCATATCTATATCTATATAAATCTACATAAATATATATCTACATACGATTTCTCCTGAACAAAAAAATGAAGTGTGGCAATAACTATACATATATTCGATTTAAGTATTCTAACATAATTATCATGTAGTGGATATCCTGCTATCTAGGGGAGGGGTGGGGAGTAGGGGGGAAAAATTTGTAACAGAAAGCTTTGTAAGGGTTAATGTTTAGGAATTACCCATACATATGTTTTGCAAATAAAAAAATAAAAAATAAAAAACCAAAAAAAAACATATCTACATATCTATATATATTTAATAATACATGTATGCAGGAGGTTATCTAGTACATGGAAGCTATTTATTACACTGATTATATCTGTAATGCTAATTATAACACTTATTTTACTAAACTAAATCATTCTGCATTTTTTGTTGGGGTAAAATACAGATCACAACAACAGTGTTTGCATCAAGACCCTTTATAATGACTCTGGGGTCCCTTTGGATCTGCAACCTGCAACAGGTTGGCAACATTTGGTCCAAGTTACATGTCTCTTTTTGGTTATCATAAATTCCAGGATCATACTATAGTCAGGTGACTGAATGATATTGTAAACCCAAGCACTGGGTCTACAGTCAGGAAGATTCATCTTCCTGAACTCAATCTCACCTCAGACATTTATTAGTTGATTTATCAGTTTCCTCACCTAAAAATGAGCTGAAGAAATCAAACTACTCTAGTATCTCGGATAAATGGGGTCACAAAGAGTTGGAAACAACTGAACAACAATAGAGTATTCTGAACCTAACAATTCTCTGTAAATTCTGGTTATCATAAATTATTGTCTATCTCAAATACATGATAATTCCAATATTCTGTTTTGCTCAGTTTTAAGTTATCAGTCTGACTTTCATTTGTAGCCTGTGAAAACTCAGAACTCAGTTCCTCCAATAATAGTACTGATACAAGAGAGTGTTCTCTTCTGATCTTTGGGCCAGTTATGAAAAGTCATGTAAAAGTAAAAGTCATGAAAACACAGATAAAAAGTTCAGGGAAGTAGTTAGGCATGTACCAAGAGGCTATCAAGTTTAGTTTGTTTCTGTGATTTTTTTTTTTCTGCTACTACTCATCTGTCCAGAAGTAGAGTCTCCAAAATTTGAAAACTGAATAATAAAAAAAAAGGAAAAAAAAAAGAGAGAGAGAGAAAACTGAATAATATGGGATCAGAGAGCTTATGGTCTAATCTTCATAGATAGAAAATTGGATGGTATATGAGGCTAAAGTGCCATCTCTGATCCTGGCACCCAAGACCGTGGAACAGGAAGAGAAACCAAAATAAAAGATGAGGCTAAATGACATTAACCAGTTGGAGGGACTTCTTTGTTCTAAAGAACTTGGTACCTGGCCCTGAGAATCTCCTACTGGGGAAGTTCAGAAGTCAAGACTCAAGGTAAAGAGGAGGATTTTTGTGAGCTCTAGTGAAAAGTTTTTCTGTCTTTTTCTACCTTTTCTAAAGGAGCTGGGAAGAACCTGTAGGCTTTTAAGAAAGCACCTGTACTTTTCTGAGGAAGAAATAGCAAAGGATTTTGGCGGAGCCGAAAACTAGTGGCCACAGAGACTCCAGCTAATCAGCATGCAGAAGTGAATCTAATGGACCAGCATTTAGCAGAGACTGTACTGCAGAGCTTCATGGAGACTAGACATTAAACTGAGTAGCATCCGGCAGAGATCAGCAGCAAACTGACCTTGCAGGGGCAGCCTGAGGACATTGCTAGAGCAGAGCCAGTTCTGCATCACTGGAAACTTAAGTTGTGCTTCCATGTGAGTGCCCGACCCTCACAGATTTCCTGTGTGTGTGCTCCATCATGTTTATAACCTGGCCACATGTGTATGGTTCTTCTACACATACCCTTACATGGGTCCAATCTTCTCACTGACTTTGTAGTTTTCATTCAAATATGCCTCTGAGGCTTATTAAGGAAATGTTTTGTTGTTTCTTTCCTTACTATGCTATTTCACTGTTTTGCTTTGAATGAATTGTGCTCTGAATCCTAGTGAAGTTCATAAGTTAATATTTTTTAGGGAATAAGACCCAGAGTAACTTGAGGTACTACATCAAATTATGCAATAAAAATCTTCTCTGTCAAACCTGAAGGATTCGTATATCATGGTTTAAATCATGAGACACTATGGCCCACTGCAAAAAGCATGGAACTAGGAGTCAGAAGACCTGGCTTATACTCTGCTATAGTCACTAACTATAGCTCTCTAACTCAGTTTTCTAGTCGGTTAAATAGGGATAATAATACCTGCCCCACCTTGTCAGATTACTAAAAAGATCAAATGAGATAATGAATGCAGAGCATACTTACATAAGTATCAAGAATCATGAAAGATAAGGTATAATTATTAAACAAAAGACTGTTGATGATTCTTTTTATGGAAGCTGTATGGAGAACATTTTCTTATTTTAACACTTTCTACAAACCTTTAAGGTCAGTTCAGTGAAAGTTCTAAAAGGAAAAAAAATGGATTCAAGTCAAAGACAGGATTTAAGTCAAAATGTAGAAATTTCTTTACATAATTAATGTCTATTGAAAACAAAAATATATTGTTGTGAATTCACTAGGCATGAGGAGGAAGATTTTGCTCAAGAAATCACCTCCATGCTTCCCTTTTCAAATCTTTACAGCATTTGATACAGTTAACTATCTACTTCTTTTGGATACATCAATACCTTAATAGATATGATTTTGAAGACAAAATTCCCAAATTATCCAGTGTTAACATTTGTTGATTAATCTTGATGTTAACCAGACAGAAAAGTGCTGAAATTAAAGAGGAGAAAGTAGGCTGAAGTGATACTAACATAATCTTGACAATCTTAACAAATTGATGATCTTGCTTCCAAATTCTGTCTTCTGGAATATAATAAACTCTCTGTGGGTAAGATTAACTGGCTAATGTCAACATCAGATGTAGTTTAAACATTACAGGTAACATGAATAAACATCTACTCATACACAAACATCTTTTCTGAGGTTTCAAATCCCTGTTTTTTTTGTTTTTTTTTTCTTTTCCAAATATTTTTTAACTTCTCAGGAAAGTAAATAAAAAGAGTTCCTGATGTCACTGCCTAACTTTCTGCTTGCTATGTTAAGTATAGAAAGTAGCCTGACTGAATACTTCCTCCAGAAAATTCATTTCAGGATCATTCCAGAGTACTTTATAGGAAACAAATGAGTGATTTTCTTTTTCCCTAGTTCTCTTTGACATTTGTATGGATGTTTGTCTGTAAGATCTAGATTATAGTTACTTATGGAACCCTAGTTCAGCAAATATCATTTATCCAGATAGGTTGAGATATAACATGATCTGAATACATAATGAGGATTTACATTAATTAACTAAGGAGTAAACAAATTGAGAAAATTAAAATTATTTAATAATTGATTCTATTATGTAATTGATCCTATTCTATATTACTGCCCCATTTTGTCAAGCCATTTTTCTCCAATCTTGAGTGTAAGTTCAGAAATATAGTTTTCCTTCCAAGGGAGCTTTAGGGTATAGTTGAAAGGAAAAAATGTAATCATTCATGGTAATAGCCCCTGGGGCACTGCTTGTTAAGCCCCAACCAGCTAATCATCTCCCCTCCCAAAGATAAGGTGAACTTTGCCTGTCCTTATATAATTAGGGAAGATTTGGTCTCTTCCTAGGGGACAGCAAGCCTGGTGATACTGATACCAGAGGAAGATTGCAAGAGGCAGATGAGTCCCATAAAACAACTAACATTCCTTAATTGTTAGAGGGGGGCAGGATGACCCTGAATGCCAGCTCACCTTTCCTACTGTATCCAACTGCAATGTTCTTTCTTTCAATAAAGAGGGTACTACCACCTTCTCGGGGTCACTGGCCTTACTGAGGGGATCAGTTTGTTAATAGTTATATACATCAAGTGAAATGTACTGTGTACAAAGTAATAGCAATATTATGGGATGATCAGCTGTGAATGAGTGCTATTTATCAGCAAAACAGTGATGCAAGATTCCTCTGAAGGGCTTATGATGAAAAATGCTATCCATACCCAGAGAAAGAACTGATTATGTCTGAAAACAGACTTTTTAAAAAAACTTTTTCTTGAAGTGTTTTTTTTTTTGGGGGGGGGCAGAATTTGTTTTCTTTTGCAACATGACTTAGACTTTTATGATGTGTCTACTCAATGGGCGGAGGGTGGGGAGAGAGAAAGGTAGAAATTCTGGAACTCAGAATTATAAAAACAAATGTTTAGAATTGATTTACTTGTAAGTCGGGGAAAATATCAATGTATGTATTAAAATAGACAAAAAATGATCATATGAATCACTTTTAATAAAGTGATTTTGTTTGGGTTATGTGCCTCTATTTACCTTTATTCAAGACAAAATGCAAAGAAAATGAATAGATGCAACAACACAAGCTAAGTATCCTTACTGTTAATACTAAGAAAACACAATGGCTTAATGGAAAGAGTAATAATTATGGAATCAGATAATGTTATACTCAAACCCAATAAAAATATATTTTAAAACATATTTTCAAATGATTCTGGCAAGATCTATACATTGAGTGTATAGATTTTAAGTTGCTTTTGGAGTGAATGCATCTGATCAAGAGGACTTTACCTTGAAAACAAAAGGGGACAAAAAAACAACTATTCACATATATTTGCCAAGTCAGATACCACAGAGAAAAGCAGGTATAATAAAGAATTATGCCAGCAAAAAGGAGACAATAATAGGAGACCACAATCATGCCTACAATAGAGACATTATTGAAAGAAACAATCAATTGATAAAAAAAACAAGGTGATACAAAAAGCCTTGAAAACTGAAAACATGCACTTTTATGAGGAAATAAAAGAACCTCAGGGGGAAATCATAGAAAATAACACATGAAGGAAAATTAGTAGATATGAAAAGAGTAGGAATATGATCATGGGAGTATTCAGACCACCACAACTGGAACTGAAGAAAGAAACAGATGATTAATTTGGGAGCCAGTCCAAATTTGGCCCTGAGGAATGATAAGAGTAGTTTGGGAGAACTTGCCAAAAAAATGCAGCTAATAAATTCTTGATTTCCTTCAAAGAGAATTTTATTCTTCAAAAGTTGAAAAAAAAATCAAGTTATTCTTCTTTGGGATCTGATTTTGGCCAATAAGGAGGGACTAGTTGGCTGAAATGGAAATGATGAGAACTTTGGGGAGAAATTATTGCTCCAAAATTTATATTTTAGAAAAATAGATTTCAAAGAGTTCAGAGAAAGGGTTGATCCCATGGCCTAAAATTCTCTTAGGAATATTGACCCAAGAATATTGGGAAGTAATGCAAGAAAAAATTCTAAACACACAAAAAAGAATTTATTTCAATAGGGAAGAAAAGGCTTATCTAAAAAGACTGATCTGTATAAACACAGAATGTATTATATTTTAATAACTTTTTATTTTTCTAAATATATGCAAAGGCAGTTTTCAACATTCATCTTTGCAAAACCTTATATTCCAAATTTTTTCCCTCTGTTCCTCCCTCTCCCCTTTCCTAGACAGCAAGCAATTCAATATAGATTATACATGTACAATTCATCTAAACATATTTCCATATTCATCGTGCTGTAGAAGAAAAATCACATCAAAAGGGAAAAAAAGAAAACACAAGGGAAAAAAATAAACAAGCAAGCAAACAATAATAGCAACTAAAAAAAAGGTGCAAATACTATGCTTTGATCCACATTCAGTCTCCATAGTTCTCTTTCTGGATGAGGACAGCTCTATCACAAGTGTATTGGAATTGCCTTGAGTCTCCACATTGTTGAAAAAGAGCTCAGTCCATCACAGCTGATCATCATACAATCTTCTTGTTGCTGTGTACAATGTTTTTTCTTGGTTCTATTAACTTCACTTAGATCTATTCATCTAAGTTTCCAGGTTTTTCTGAAATCAGCCTGTTCATCATTTCTTATAGAACAATTATATTCCATTACATTCATATCCCATAATTTATTCAGCCATTCCCCAACTGATGTGCATCCCCTCAATTTCTAGTTCCTTGACACTACAAAAAGGGCTGCTTAATGGATTTTGAATGCATTATATTTTTAAAACATACAATAACAAATAGGAGTAAATTTAGGTTCTGGAAGGGAAATACAAAAGAATCCTGTAAGAATAATGTCAGGAATACTATTTTACCAAATAAGCTGAGGCTGGCTATAAATTCTACGAACAAAAACAAGTTTTTCTGGTATTTTTGGAGACAACTAAGAGGCCAAAGAAAGAAAAACACTGATGGTCCTTGAGAATCAATGAGATAGTTATTGGACATGGGGGAAAAACCACAAACCATTTGCCTCCTATTTTGCTATCTACCTTTAGAGAAAAAAAATGGATGGAATCTGAATGTAGATGAAAGAATACTATTTTCACTCTTTTTTTCCCCTTTTGTTTTGTGTCTTTTTTTTTTTTTTTTTTTTTTTTTTACAAAATGACTAACAATGGAATATATTTTGCATGATTGCACATGTATAACCTATATCAAATTGCTTACATTTCAGGTAGGGGAAAGGAGAGGGAAAAGGGAAAAAAAATTGGAACTCAGTATTTTTTTTTTTAAATGTTAATTTTCTTTACACATAAGTAAGAAAAATAAATATTTTTTTTTAAAGAATGAAAGAAAGAAAGGCATAGGAGATGCAATGTCATATGAGGAACATCTTTTAGAATTCGCTGGAAAACTTTGTGAAAAATAATATTAATCAACCTAAAAAGACTGGGGGGAAGGTACCAGACTGCTACAAGCTTTAAATGCAATCCACACTTTTAGCTTAGAGGCAATAGGAAGATTGCAAAGTTTGAAGAGGTAAAAAGAACAATATGGTCAGATTTTATCTATAGGAATATCAATTTGGCAGTTGTGGGGAAGATGGCTTGGAGAGAGGAAAAGCTGAATGTAGTAAGACTTGAATTAGTTTAACTATCTTTTAGTAAAGCATTTGATCCAGTTTAAGAAGATTAAACTAATTCTAATATTTTAGGAAGCACATTGACAAGTTGGACAATAGAGAGGAGGACAAACAGAGAGAGGTGGTGGGGCTAGAGACCTGGTCTTAAGAGATTCAATTGAAATTCAGAGCTGGAATGCATGGAAAGGGGGAAAAGATAGCTATCTTTCAAGTATTTGAAACACTAGCAGAAAGATTATAAATTTGCTCCTCTTAGTCCCAGAAGAAACAACTAGGAGCAAGGGTAAAAGTTTGAAAGAGGCAAATTTGGAATTGAAGTGTAGAATAGGATACTTTAGTATATAACAGGTTCCCTCCTCTCTTGAAGGGAAAGCAAAGTTGGCTGAGCTCCCATATGTTCTGTCCAGCTATAGAGAGCACTTTTGGGGCAGGAGTGTTGTGAGGATCAAATAAGATAATGAATAAAGTACTTTGTAAACTTGAAGAGGCTATATAAATGATTACTCTTATTGTTGTTGTTGTTGTTAGCTTCCAAACACTAGGTTTCCAGCCTCACTTTATTCCTTGAAAGCCCACTGAGCTCAAGAAATATTTCTAGAAGACTGTAGGGGTATGCTGATAAATATTTAACAAAGGAGGGGAGGCAGGAATGCATTCACATACACTTTAAAAATATATTTTCCAATTACATATAAAAATGATTTTTAACATTTGTTTTTTTTTAATTTTAAAAAAAATTTTGAGTTCTACATTCCTTCCTACTTTCCCCTCCCACTCTCTGAGACAGTTAGCAATTTGATGTAGATTATGCATAGTGCAAGCATGCAAAACATATTTCCATATTAGTCTTTATCTGCATTCAGACTCCAGATTTTTTTCTGGATTTGAATAGCATTTTTTTATCATGAATCCTTTGAAATTGTCACTTAGATCTATCGCTGAGAATAGTTGCCATTCTCAGTTGATCATCATACAATATTCATGTTCCTATGTACATTGTTCTCCTGGTTCTGCTCACTTTACAATAAATTATGTAAGTTTTTTCAGGTTTTTCTAAAAGCATCCTGTTTGTCATTCCTTATAGCACAATAATATTGTACTGCAATTGTATATGCAACTTCTTCAGGCTCTCTCCAACTGATAATAGAAACCTTAATTCCCAATTCTTTGCCACCATGAAAAAATACTTTTGTACAAATAGGTCCTTATTCTTTTTTATTTAATCTCTTTAGGATACAGACTTAGAAATGGAATTAGGGGACATTTATAGCCTTTTGGGCAGAGTTCCAAATTGCTACCATGTCCCAATTTTCCCAAATCCCCACTAACCTTTATCACTTTTTTTCTGTTATATCAGTCCATCTAATAGATGCAAGAGTTTAATTTGCATTTCTCTACTCTCTAATCTACTGACTTAGAGCATTTTTTCAAGACTATAGATACTCTTTTCTTTGAAAACTACTTGTTCAGGTATCAATTAGGGAATGATCTGTATTCTTTTAAACTTGACTCAGTTCTCTGTTTATCATCCTTTACTCTAAAAGAGGACCAATGACATCACAGAGTGATGTCTTGATTACATATGTAAATTAAATTTAAGATGGGAGTTGTACAGAGACATCAGCCCCACCCTCTCTTCCAGAGTCATTAAAGTTCAGTCTCAAGACAAAAGTCAAGATGATTCATGATGACTTTGGCATCTTTGATGCTCTAAGCACTTCACAGTACCTAATTGAGCCACCTTCATGGCTGTTGAAACAAATTTTTCTCTTGGACTCATTCTTCAAGAGGAATTTTTCCCATGTTTAGGTTAGCTATCCCCCTCCCTCACTGATAGGTTGGAGGCCCATGAGTTACCGACCTGCTGAGATGGTTTTACTAAGGTGTGTCCACTATGCATGGTATAGCTTCTTGCAGCCACAGGTGAGAGTTGAGTTCCAGCTGAACACAAAAATGGATGAGAACAGCCTTGAAAAAGCAAGCCCCTCATACTAACTAGAAAGAGATGCTAGTCTTCCTTGAAAACAATTTTCTATATATTTGAGAAATGAGACCTTTATCAGAGACACTTGCTAAATTTTTTTTTTCCTCAGCTTTCTGTTTTCCTTTTAATTTTGGTTGTACTGCTTTTGTTTGTAATTAAAATTTAATATAATCAAAATTATCCATTTTATATCTTACAGTACTATTTCTTATTTGGTCATAAAGTCATCCTTAATCCAAACCTGACAGGTAAACTATTCTATGCTCCTTTAATTTGGTTATGGTATCACCTTTTATGTTTAAATCATATACCTATTTTTACCTTATACATGGTATGAGATGTTGCTCTATACCTAGGTTCTGCAAAATGTTTTCCAGTTTTCTTAACGGTTGTTGTCAAATACTGAGTTTTTGAGCCAAAAGTTTGGATTTTGAGGTTTATCAAACACTAGTGTATCTGATCTATTCCATTGATCATCATTCTGTTTCTTGACCAGTACCAGATTGTTTTGATGATTATTGCTTTATAATATAGTTTGAGATCCTTCACATTTTTTTTTCCACAAATTCTCTTGAGATTCTTGACCTTTTGTTTTTCCCAGTGGATTTTGGTCTTTTTCTCTAGCTCCATAAACTAATTTTTTATGTTTGTATAGTCCTAATTGGGGAAATTAATTTAGGTAAAATCATTGTTTTTATTATATATGATCAATTAATATTTTTCCAGTTGCTCAGATCTGACTTTGTGTGAAAAATGTTTTGTAACTTCATATAATTCTTGAGTTTTGTTGGTAAGTAAAGTTCCAAGTATTTTATATTGTCTACAGTTATTTTAGAAGGATTTTTTTCCCATCTCTTGCTACCTCCTTTGTTGATGATATATAGAAATGCTGATAATTTATGTGGGTTTATTTATATCATTCAACTTTCCTGAACTTATTAATCATTTCAACTAGTTTTTTAATTGATTCTCCAGGATTCTCTAAGTATACCATCTTTTCATCTGCAAAGTGAGAAGTAATACTTTTATAAAACAATCACATTACCTATTATAATTCCTTCAATTTCTTCTTCTTTTCTCATTCCTATAGGCACATACACTTTGGATGGCCTTGGGGTTGTTTTTTTATGAGGCAGTCAGGGTTAAGTGACTTGCTCATGGTCACACAGCTAGTAAGTGTCAAGTGTCTGAGGCTGAATTTGAATTCAAGTTCTCCTGACTCCAAGGTCAGTGCTCTATCCACTGAACCACTTAGCTGACTCCTGCAATACACTTTTAAGTTTAATCTGCATCATTGTTTTCTTAAGTCTAACCACCAATTAACCAAACTTGTTTTTTGATTTGTTATATTGATTATTAATCAATATATTAATTGTTATCAATATTAATTAATATTGATTTATTAATCAAGCCCTAATCAAGCCATTTTTAAAGTATAAATATCTAAATCAAAAACGTAATTGTAACTCTTGTCCCAAGCCCATTGATACTGGGACTCTCTCCTTATTAATGAAGATGAATGCCTTACTCTGTTGAGGAATTGGCAAGAGTAGGAGAGCACCAATGTCAGACTGTCAGTGTTCTAGTGCTCTTTGAGACTTCCAGCATTAAGTTGTTTCAGGCACTTCTGGCTTCCTCAATCAAGAAAGAAGATTGAATGGGCTGGCCTTACTTCAGGCTGAGGACAGAAAAGACTCTAAGAAGATGTTTAAGAGGAACTGGCAGTCTCCCTCCTGTCCTTATCCCCAGTTTGCTGCACTTTGGGGAATTTCCTGTTAAATGAGATGCAGGACACACTCTCTTAGTTTAATTAAATTTTTTCACTTGTATCGAAAGAGCTCCTTCATCCTCTGTAGTCTGGTATATATTCTCCTATGTATACCTTTTCAGGTTTCTATTTTGCTATAATTCTTTGCAATTTTCTATATGTTCATAATGGAACTGGTATTTAGTCAGAGAGAAGTCAAGCCTTGAATATGTAGCCTGGAGTCCTACTCCTCCCCCCAAAATAAATGACATAGCAATAAAAAATTTGATTGAATCCAGCCACATCCCCTAGACTAACAATATTTAAGGGAACAGATTAATATAATTCTCTCTACCCCCTCTCTCTTAAGAAAAACAAATGCCTGCTTCCCCTCCTGGCTGGAACTAAAATCTCCTTTAGAAGAAGGATACCTATCTTCCTTCAGTCACATAATGATACCCCCATGTGATAAACAAGAGAGATAATCCTTGCTGTATATGTGGGGACTTTCCATATGAGGCCTCTTCATATAACTATCATATATGAAAACTAGTTAAAGTTAGCTCCATCACTTTCTTGCTCCAAGGTCCCTTCCAAGTCTGAGTGTCTTATTCTGTGACTTATAATCTGTTACTGTGGGCAAGTCATAACTTTTCTGAATTTCTGTTCCCTCAGTTGAAAAATACATATAATTATGTCTGAGTTATCTACTCCATGGGGTCATTACAGAGAAGGTACTTTGTAAACCATAAAACAGTACATAAATAGGAACTATTATTCTTTGTATTTTCTACTCAGTGGGAATTATGTATATCATTTCTAAATAGTGATACATTCTAAATCTTTGGAATTAGAATTAATCCAATTTTAATGGTTCATAAATTGGAATGTATTTTTTGGCTTTAATTCATTCCCCAAAGGATAATCTCTTATCCAAAAATACATAAAATTCAGCTTGCTTTAGCCCCTTATAAACTATATTGAGTTTTCCTACATAAAAGGAAAGGACCTTTCACTCTCTCTGTAGAAAGCAATTTTTCTACCTGGTGCAATCCTCTTAAGCTTTAGGATCATTCCAAATCCAGTTGTGATGGATAAGAGTGCTGAAGAGAAGACAAGAGTCTTCAAACATTTATAGTGGGTGAGGAAATGATACATTTTGCATATAAATCATACCTAAGGAGCCTGTTAGTTATATTTCACTAAGAGAAGCAAATAAGTCCATGTGGCATAGTGAAAAAAAAAATTTGAACTATCAATAGATTAATCAATAAGCAATTAAGAAATGAACTGTGTTCCAGACCTTATTTAGTGCTATGTAAAGACAAAATGGGAAACAGCTGCTACCTTCAAAAAGCTTACAGTCTATCTGGGAAGATAAGATGTGTTTTAACACAAAAATATATGAATATGTGTTATACAAAATAAATACAGTACATGGCATAACTTAATTAGACACAATAAATGCTGAATGATTAATAATTTGGGGCATCAGTGGTCATCAAAACCATTTGGTATTGGCTGAGAAATAGAGCAGTTGATCAGTGGCATAGGATAGGATATCAGGACAAGCTAGGTAATAAAGTTAGCAATTTAGTGTTTGATAAACCCAAAGACCCCAGCTTTTGGGATAAGTACTCACTATTTGGCAAAAACTGCTGGGAAAATTGGAAACTAGTGTGGAAGAAATTAAGGCTGGACCCACACCTAACACCGCACACCAAGATAAGATCTAAATGGGTTCATGATCTAGATATAAAGAGTGATATTATAACCAAATTAGAGGAACATAGGATAGTTTACCTCTCAGACCTGTGGAGATGGAATAAATTTATGTCCAAAGAAGACCTGGAACTCTTAACTGAACACCAGATGGATAATTTTGATTATATTAAGTTAAAAAGTTTCTGTACAAACAAAAATAATGCAGACAAAATTAGGAGGGAAGCATCAAATTGGGAAATCATCTTTACATTTAAGGGTTCTGATAAAGGTCTCATCTCTAAGATATATAGAGAATTGTCTCATATTTATAAGAATTCAAGCCATTCTCCAATTGATAAATGGCCAAGGGATATGAACAGACAATTTTCAGATGATGAAATTAAAACTATTTATAATCATATGAAAAGGTGCTCCAAATCACTATTGATCAAAGAAATGCAAATTAAGACAACTTTGAGGTACCACTACACACCTGTCAGATTGGCTAAAATGACAGGAAAAGATAAAGATGAATGTTGGAGGTGATGTGGGAAGACTGGGACACTGATGCATTGTTGGTGGAGCTGTGAACGGATCCAACCATTCTGGAGAGCAATTTGGAGCTATGCTCAAAAAGTTATCAAACTGTGCATACCCTTTGACCCAGCAGTGTTTCTATTGGGCTTATATCCCAAAGAGATCTTAAAGGAAGGAAAGGGCCCCACATGTGCAAAAATGTTTGTGGCAGCCCTTTTTGTAGTGGCTAGAAACTGGAAACTGAATGGATGCCCATCAATTGGAGAATGGCTGAATAAATTAAGGTATATGAATGTTATGGAATATTATTGCTCTGTAAGAAACGACCAGCAGGACGATTTCAGAGAGGCCTGGAGAGACTTGCATGAACTGATGCTCAGTGAAGTGAGCAGAACCAGGAGATCATTATTCACGGCAACAACAATACTATATGAGGATCAGTTCTAATGGACATGACTCTCTTCAACAATGAAATGCTTCAAACCAGTTCCAATTGTTCGGTGAAGAGAGCCTTATACACCCAGAGAGAGGGATGTGAAATGTGGACCGCAACATAACATTTTCATGTTCTCTATTGAGGTTTGCTTGCATTGTATTTCCTTTATTGGATTATTCTTTCTTGTAGATACGATTTCTCCTGCACAAAAAAAAACGATGTGTGGCAATAACTATACATATATTTGATTTCTTAAGTATTCTAACATAATTATCATGTAGTGGATATCCTGCCATCTAGGGAAGGGGTGGGGAGTAGGGGGGAAAAATTTGTGGCAGAAAGCTTTGTAAGGGTTAATGTTTAGGAATTACCCATACATATGTTTTGCAAATAAAAAGTATTAATAAAAATAATAATAATAATAATTTGGGGCATCTACAGCTGAGGAGATCTGAAATGGCCAAATGTAGAAGGTAGCACTCCAGCTAATCTTTGAAGGAAACTATGGATTTTAGGGGGTGAGAATGAAGAAGTAACATTTCAGGAATAAGGGAATAGGATCTACAAAGGCATGGAGGAAAGAAATAAAGACATGAATGAGGAAAAAATAATACATTGAATATGTAAAGGGAAATAATTTTTTTTTGGGGGGGAGAGTTTTATTGCTGAGACAATTAGGGTTAAGTGACTTGCCCAGGGTCACACAGCTAGGAAGTATAAGTATCTGAGGTCACATTTGAACTCAGGTCCTCCTGACTACAGGGATGGTTCTCTACCCGTTCTCTACCCACTGTTCCACCTAGCTGCCCCAGAGAAATAAGTTATAATCATCCTAAGAAGATTGTCTTGATTATATTATGAAGGATTCTAAATGTCAGAGTTTAGATTTTAACAAAGAAAATTTAAAAATCATTAAAGTTTTTTAAGCAGAGATGTGACATACTCATCCCTATCCTTTAGGAATATCAGTTTGTCATCTGTGTAAAGAATGTATTGGAAAAGGGCACAGACCGGTTGCAGCAGAAGACTATTCTATTGATCCAGGAGGAAATCAATGAAAGCCTAGACTAAGGTAGTTGTAATATGAGTAGAGAGAAAGGAATAGGTGCCAGAGATTTTGAGATGAACTTGACAAGATTAGGGAACTGAATGGATATATGTGATTTGGAAAAGTGAAGAGCTGAGAATTACTGAGAGGTTTCAAATCTTATTCACCTGAGAAAATGGTGGCATCTTCCAGAGAAATAGGAACTTTAAGACTGGATATCACAAGGAAGGAGGGGTTCCAGGAGATCATCTTAGGCTTCAGTCTCAGCATCTTCCCTCTTTCCCACATCTCCCTTTGGACAGAAGAGTACTTTTCAAGTTTCAAAGGGACAAGAAGACATAAATTCTCTGCCCTAAAATTCCGTAAGAGTAGGAATTTTATTTGAAAAATTTGAATCTTGAATTCTCTCAGGTCGGAGATACCATGTAATACACTAAATAAATATGCTTCTCAGGATGGTCAGCAACTCCAGAATAACATGCTGTCCTTCTTGGGAAAGATGGTGTTCACTAGAGCAGACTCTCTGATTTGCATTTTCAATAGTGGAAGTTGTTTTTGCACTTTTTTTATATTATCCTCTAGTTTCCCTTCTTATCATCAACATACCCGCGCTGATTGGGGTTAGAAATAACAGTCGATAGTCATGGAGCAAAGTGAAACCAACATATTCAACTCATCAATAAATTTAGATCTACTACGTTTTTATGGCTCCACTTTAGTCCCTACTATTTAAAAGACTTTTAATAATTCTTCCAAATATTGGTCTTCTGTAACATACCCAACTGATGAAGCTGGCTATGTTTGAAGGTTTCTGAGGAGGAGGAACTACTACCTCCTGGTGGAGCTCATTATATTTTGGGAGAGAACTAACTGATAGGAAAATCTTCCTCTTGACTCCTTCCACCCATCGCTCCCAGTTTTGCCCTCAGAGACCAAGAATAGCTGAACCCTCTTCCATGTAGCAACCCTTCACATACATGATAGAGTTCTCATGCTAGTTCCTTAGACTTCTCTAAGGACAAAGTTGTCTTTAGTAAATAAAAAGTTCTGGATTTTCAAAGAATATTGTACACAGTAACAAGATCATTATGTGATGATCAACTATGATAAACTTGGCTCTTTTCAACAATAAGGTGGTTCAGGCCAATTCCAATAGACTTGTGGTAGAGAAAGTCATCTGCATTCAAAGAGAGAACTATGTAGACTAAAGGTGGATCAAAATATAGCATTCTCATCTTTTTGTTATTATTGCTGTTTGTTTATTTGTTTTTTCCTTTCTTGTGTTTTTCCCCCTTTTGATTGGATTTGTTTGTGCAGCATGACAAATATGGAAATAAGTTTAGAAGAATTGTACATATTTAGCCTATATCAGAACGCTTGCTGTTTTGGGGAGGGAGGAAAGAGGAAGAAAAATCTGAAAAACAAGGTTTTGAAAAGATCAATGTTGAAAATTATCTTTGCGTGTATGTGGAAAAATAAAATTTTATTAAAATAAATTTCAGGGCTAACCTCTTCCCAGCTCATTGAAGATATTAAAGCAGTGACTTGGATCAATGGTGCTCGATTACCCTCTTAGATTCTCTAATCACTTTGCCATTTTTTCTCTTTCAAGTATTCTTATGATGGATATTTGAATGTTTTGCACAAAAATGTTGTTGGTAGACCATATAGCAGGCTATATCCCAGACTTCAAATCTTTTAGGCAGTGACCCCATGACCCCACAGAATTCATTCTTCTAATTTCATTTGAATTAATAATGTCTTCTTGGTAATCTGGCTTGAAGACATTCAGTATTTTAATGGATCCATGAAATTATTTACGTGGGTTCCCTTTCAACCAAAGTAAATTATAACTCAGGACCATGCCTTCAAATTCTATGCAATTATACTTCTTTACATAAATCCTTCATAGGGTATCTATTCAATGTGTAGAGATCTTCCTTTAGTTCTTTTAAATAGTTAGCATGTACAGTATTCAAGATGTCTAGTTGTCAAATATCATACTTGATATATGACCTTCCATATATTCATGCTTCTTATGATATCTTTTAGGAAATTCTTATCCATAAACCATGTCGATAATGTAGTCCAGACTATCTGTGTCCATTACAAGTTGCTCCATTGCTCTTTGAGCCACTCACAATTCTGGTCCATGACACAGTTATAGCCATGATTTGTTGAGAAATAGCATTGCTAGAAAAACAGGGAGAAGGATTTCAGAAGCCGAGTCCCATAATTTTCTAGCTTTATTCATTTATAAAAGTATATACAGTAATCATGAGGATCCTCTCTAATTATCCATCTTATCTCAGCTCCCTCTAAACTTGTTCTCCTAGGTTGCTGAGATCATTCCAATGCTTTTGCTAATTGGTGTGAAACTGAATTGGTCAATGAAATAAGGGGGAAATGAGGAAAGAGATATAAATGAAGCCCTCTGATGAACACAGGATTATTCTTTCACAAAATTTGAGAAGGTTGCCACCTAAGTAAAGTAATTTGAAGGATATAATGGTGAAAATCCCTATCTTATTTCATTCTTCAGGTTAGAATTTCTGTTAAAGTATAGATGTTGTTTCGTTAGGAGATCTGCAGTAACCTGTTAACATTTTGGATCAAAAGCCAATGTTGCAAAATTATAAAGAGCAAGCATGGCACCAAATAGGAGATGTGACTCCCATCCAATCCCTTTGTTGAGGTAAGAGATATATGAGTATGAAATGTTGCACATGCTTTCAATTTTTTTCAGTGTCTTGCTGATTTTTTTTCTCTTTTTTGCCTTTGACAATATTACTTTTAATATGGATGCTTTTTGTGAGGAGAAGGGAAGACAAAGGAACTTTTTGGAAATATAAATAAATCATTTTATGAAAAAAGATAGGAAGAATTTTGGTTGTACATATATATATGTATATATATATATATATAATGTAATAGTCACTTTATAGACAAATTAGTTCCCTATTTTGAAAAATTACTTATTGATTTGAGGATACCACAGTAGATGGTAATGGTGGTAAGGGAACAATGTGAAACATGTAGTAGAAAGCACTGATTTGGGGGTCAGAGGATCAAATGTGCTACTTGTTTATTGTACATCCTTGAGAAAGTAATTTAGGCTTTCAGTTTCACATTTCAGTTTCCTCATTTATAGAGTGTGGTAGCTGGACCAGATGACTTTAAATGTCCTTTTAAACTCCCACCTTTTGAGGAGCTGGCTCCCCACACTATCTTGTAATCTCCAATTCCTGTTCTCAGACTTATTCTACTTCACATTGGCTTTTCTATTTTTCCCTTCCTCCTGATTCTAGATGGGTCCACACATGCAACTGAGTAGATCAGAAAAGTAGTAACAGAATTAATAACAGGAAGGTAGTTAAATAACTAAAGGAATCACATAATCCAGGATTGCTGACCAATTAGTTTTGATTTTCCAGATATTAACATTCATCAGACATGAATGTTGCTTTTAAATAAAGAAAATATTTTAAGGAACTGGGATGGCAACTGGAAAGAAATTATAGACATGAGTTCATTGCCCTCAATGAGTTCAAATCACAAAACTGTATGAATATTTATTCTAGGATACTAAACTATCAAGCAGATATAATTAATGAGCTACTACCAAGTGATCTTTGAAAAATTATAGAGTTTGGAAAGTTGCCATAGTACAAATGTCTCATTTAACAAAAACAACAAGAACAAAAAGTAGAAAAAAATAAAGTAGTGAGTCTGACTGATTTTAGGATATAGATGGGACAAATCTGTCACTAAAGTCTTGTTTGTTTTTCCTTATGGACTACAACCCCCAGAATGCTTTGCTATTATTTCCTATGTGAATCCTACAGATTTTCCTAGGAGTTGTGCTCTAGACACAGAGTTTTCTGGTTACTGGAGTTTGAAGGTGACAGGCAGAGAAATTATGGTCATGTGAGGGCTTCTCTGTATATTTTAGCTTCTTCTACACCTGGAGAAGAAGCTTCCTGTTCCTCTAACAGAGAAATCAGGAAATGTGATCAAGAGAAGAGATAAGATTATATAAATGTTTGTTGTTGTTTTAGGATCCTACTCAAGTAAGCTGAAGAAAAGTAGCAAAATGGACTCCAAATTTCTGCATCTGTTGTTAGAGAGAATTTTAGAACTCAAAGATAAAGGGCTAAGGAACATTAACAGAAGGAAAGGGTCTTCACTAAAAGAAACATCGAGATTGGGTCATATCACAGTAATCTCATTTCCTTTTTCTAACAATGTCAAATGAATATTGCAAATAATAGTTTACTAGATATCAGCAAAGCATTAAGAAAGTTTCTCATGCGGAATAGAAAGAGAGTTCTAGATTAGGTCACAAAATGTCAGAGTGGACAGAACCTCGGAGATCAACTAGCCTAGTGGTACTAACTCACTCAGAATACCCTCTACACCATGCGCAAAGAATCTTTCAGCTTTCAGTCTAACATTATTATTGAGAGTTCACTACAAACTCATTCCACTATGGATACTCCTAACTGTTTGGAAGTTTTTCCTTTCATGGAACCTTTCTACAGCTGCCTTTCATTTCTTCTAGTTTGCATTCTGGGACCAAGCAAAAGCATCAAGTTAGCTAGAAAAAAATTCCCGAAGCTGAAGCAAGCATGGCTTTTCAGTACATCCCTGAGAAGGAACCATCTGGGATGGAAAAGGAGAAGAGTAGAACTATCTGTTTTAGCTTTGACCAGGTCTCCTTCTCCTCTTCCTTTTTTCAGGAAAAAAGCTTCTATCTTGAAAGGGTCCAGAGAATATTTAACTTCCCATTTCCCATCAGTGTTTTAAACTGTACTCTCAGGTCATCTGGCAGCAATGTCTGCCCTAGGTGCCAAAAACCGATTAGACTACCTACAAGGAACTAGCAAAGAGCATATGGAAACCTCTTGTTCACTGCCCCCATCCCAAATGAGATAAAAAGATGCCTAGCAACCAGGAGCTGTTAGTAACTCCTTTGCCAAAGATACTCTCTTAGACTGAACACACTTTTGTATGCATTTTGTACAGTAAATTATAACACAGTGTGTACATATTCCCAAAGCACTGTGCTATGCAAAATTATGAAATAAAAACCACAGAGTTTATAAGGGAAGGAGAGCTTAGAAGCCCAACACTCAAAATGTCATTTAGTGACATAAAAAATGTTAGGCACCTAATAAAAATTGGCAGCACAATTTTATATATTTTAAATCATTAAGAAATATACAATTTCTACATTAATAATGGTGGAGTCTGACTATGGCAAAAGGAGGTGGGGGAGTATCAGCTTCTTTCTGCTCACAGCTTGTACAGTACCAAAATATATCCAATAAATAGGACATTTTACCTTGAGAGAGACCTGAATTTGCTTCTGGAAGTGGGCGTTGGAAGGTGGCAGCTTGTGAATAATTGTAAAATAATGCAGTTTTCTGCATTCTCAGCTTTTCTCAGGGAAGAAATTTCACAGAAGCAAAATTTTAGTTATACTCAAAGTGTTCCCTATTATCAATCACATTAGAACAAATTCATATTTTCAAAACAAGCATTACAGCAGAACTGTTTCCTTGTGGGAGTTTGTTACAGACTTTGGGGATGGAGTGTGAGAGGGCAAAGTTTGTACCAAGTGTTCTTATAGTTTACTAGTTTATTAAAATCCCCTTCTCCCAAAAGATACTTAAGGCTGACTGACTAAATTGATTCTCAAAGAACAACCACAAAGAGATATAAACAATAAGGGCTTCAGTCAAAGACAATAGAGAATCATCCCTGACTCCTCAAAAATTGACTTCCACTCCATAGAACAATGTGTCCTTGTCTCCAGAACAAGCTGATCACCTGAAATCTCATCATCATGCAGATTGGCTCAGGTTTGGATACTCTACACCTGCTCAACCCACCCTCAGTTGCTCCTCTCAATTGGAGAGCTAAAGGATGGAGCACAAAAGCCTTTCTTTGTAGAGAATTCACCACCTTGCTGGTAATTCCATTCTTCATGAGCAGCTCTGCTTCGCTTCCACTCCAGAGAACAACATGCTTCTGAGCAGAGTCCCCCTAATGTACCATGCTACCCCATACTCTATTTTCAGCTTTCTTTTGTGTGCTTCTTTTCTTAAACTCCTTGAGGGCAGGGACTACCTCTTTTTCTTCTTTGTATCCCCAGCACTTAACATAATGTCTGGCCTATTAAAATAGGTGCTTAATAATTGTCATATAGCTATGGCCAATCTCCAGGGATTCAAAACTCATAATCTGTGAGTCGGAGTTGGAATATGGATTCCCCAGAGTTTATGAGGGCTACGTGTATCATCTATTTATTTTGTACATACATATATGTACACTTTTCCCCACTGAATGTCAGCACCTTGAAATCAAAGATTTTCTTTCTTTTTTATTCTTTCCTTTTTCCTTTTTTCTTTTTTTTTTTTTAAAGTTTTACACCTCCAGTTCTTAGCCCAGTTACTGGAACATAATAAGAACTCAATAAATGCTTGTTGATCAATTGATTATGCATGTAAAATTCTTTGGCAAGATATTATAAACAGGGCAGCTAGGTGGCACAGTGGATAGAGCACCAGCCCTGAAGTCAGGAAGACCTGAGTTCAAATCTGACCTCAGAGACTTAACACATCCTAGCTGTGTGACCTTGGGCAAGTCACTTAACCCCAATTGCCTCAGCAAAAAAGCATTAAAAAAAAAAGATATTATGAACACAGGCTCTTTATTATTGCTAATACTTTTTCTCAATTAGGGAACATAGATTTCAGGGTAACTAAGGATTCCACATATCTACAGCATGTATCTATATGAAACACCTGCACCACCACAGTCCCCCAAAAGACAGGCCCAAATGGGATAAGCAAACATGTTAAAAACTTTTCCTTTGAGGAAACATCTGCCTTACTCTCAGGATACCAGTCATCAAGAATGCTGTCCAATATTAGCATATTTCTAGCCATCTGGGGTGTGCGCCTCCTACTTACACAAACTTAGTCACTATCTACAAACACACATCTTTGCACTTTGGAGGAATGCTCCCTGTTCAAGAAAGTATTTTTCTGGGGGATGGTCTGCTCTTTTGCTTTGGGCAACCTTTGTCCATAGACTGACCATCTTTGCATTTTTCACTGAGAGGGCTTAGAATAACCATTTTAACTGCAAAATTCTTAAAATTTCTTTGCCTGTTTACTTGAAGCAAAGGGTAAAACATCAAAAAAAAGTTTGAAGTTTGTTGTTTTTAAAGCAGCAAGAATAGGAATTCTGAGCTTCCAACTGGTCCAACCTGGAGACAGATTCAATCCTAAATGTGGTTGCTAAGTAGATAACCTTTAATTTCTAAAACACCCAAAGAAATTCTACATGTTTCTATCTAAAGCAGTTCTGGTATCAATGAAAGCCAAAAAAAAAAAAAAAAAAAAAAAAAAAATGCTGGTTACATCTAAAAGGTACCTCAGAAGTCATCTAAGTCAGAGGTGTTAAACACAGACCTCCATAACACCTCCACATTCACCCTTTTCTAGTTTTCCTTCATTTATACTTTCCTTTGTTTGCTGAACTCCAAATTTACCAACTTGAGGGGGGAAAAGTTGTTGGGTAACAACCTTTGTAAGTATTTATTAATTGGCTCTTATGTTCCAAGCAGAATTCTAAGAGTTGAGGTCTTTACATTCTACTGGGTAACAATAATCATCAACCTGATAGATTATTTGTGTCTGACCTGTGGCAGAGCATTCTGAGCTCATATTGGTCTGATCATCCATAGCTAGACACACTGTAACTTGACTTTAACATAGTGATGTTATTTTGCTCCTCTAGGAAAATGAAGGACCACAACAACAACCTGAGGGGATTAGGACCTCTCTTGACAGACCCAAGTTCTTTCAAGTCTAGAAGTTACTATCTGGAGGAATAAATGCTAACCAGGAAGAGTAGAACCATGTCAGCTCAAAGCCAATGATTTAAGATCAAGTATCTATCTTGCCTGTTTTTCCAGAAAGATGCTCTAATCTTCTCTCAAGGGTCCATTTGTCTTGATCCTTCCATAGACTGCTGCATTAACCTATTCCATTGGGAGCCTCTGCCTTTGAGCAAATACTTAGCTCCAGCTCTGTAATGAATTTACATGGTTTAATCTCAGCCTGATCAAACATACTTCTTTCTTCCAATAAGGCCATGCAGTGTAGTCAGAAAGAGAAAGAGCAACAGACAGACACACAGAGTCACACACACACACACACACACACACACACACACACACACACACACACACACACACACAC
>JAJPUD010000121.1:185223-365104 GCA_023553655.1 Myrmecobius fasciatus | reverse complement strand
TAGATAGATAGATAGATAGATAGATAGATAGATAGATAGATAGATAGATATTGTGACTAAAACAGGCTAATTCTCCAGGAGATATTCCTCTTCATTCTGCCTAGTCTCCTCAATTGTAACCAGATAGAATTATACTTCAAATCGGGAAAGAAGTCAGGAAAATACCCTTCAGAAAAACCTAAGAAAATTAATTGCATTTTGAGGAACAATGATAAGCTCTGGGTCTGATGGGAGGAAAGGAAATAGCCCAGATTTCTCTTAGGATTTTTCTTGTACCCACAGCAGCAACAAATAGAAAATCTGATAATCTGGAATTCTCTTTTTATTTGGGAATAAATATCCCATATTGCAATTCCCAAATCTGATTTGTTAATGTTCCTTCTTCTGTTTCATTGTTTTTGATTGGTGTTAACAATCATGTTTCTTCTTAAAAATATTTAGCAGGGAAGGCATAGAGCTGCCTTGCCTACTTCTGGTCTACCATGTATGCCAACTCAGTACTTGGTTATTTGGAGTAATGATAAAGCCCCTGAAAACTTTTGGCTGGCTATTATAACTAAGCATTGAAGGACTCAAGCACTTTGGGGATAATGAAACAGCTCATTGATCTCTGAAAAGAACTAGACTCAAAGGATCTTTAAAGGGAAGTAACACACCTTTTGTCATTTCTTCTCTTCTTTTCTTTCATAATGTTTGTCAGGATTATTTAATTCTCTCTCTGAAGAGATATGAGTGAACTTAAGCCTTTCCCTCTATCTTGGAAAAAAATAGTGAACTACTAGAATGTGATAATTAAAGCAAAAGGCTCAACTGTATGAGTTGAGTCGGTTGTAGGGCCTCTGCCAGCCTTTTTCTACTTGTGCTCCCTTTCTTAAATATAGGTGATCCCAAGATGGACATTTCCAGTCTTGGAGACAACCTTGTGAGTTTGAGAGCTTAGAGATCCTAGATCTCTTGATCAGAGCCAATTATCAAGGATAATAATGGTAACTTTGAAGAAAAGGAACTAACCAATTCCATATCATAGGGATATTAGTAGTTACTCCTTCTACCACAGCTTAAGCTTCCTGCCCATGTATGTTTATGGGTTTTATGTAAGTTAAGCATTTCTTTTGTGTAGAGGAAATAAATAGCTATCCCATCCTGATTCACACTGTACAGTGAGTACCTTTTTATTCCTCATTTTGGGGAGACCCTAGATATGAGACAAACCTTTGAATACTGAGTTGGGGAATTAATGATCCAAAAAGTGATTGAAAGGGAGTCTGAATACTCCTTGTAGTCTGCAGCAGAACTAAACTCAGTCTGGACCATATATGTTTTTCCAGAACAGTTGAGCCTCTTATGTGAAAGGGAAAGGAAAAAGTGTCTTAATCCTCTTGGACCCAGAAATAGAAAGAATAGATTCTAAAATCTAAAGACACAGATTGGAAATTTTAACTGTCCTGAGTTGGCAAGATGTACAACCAGGGGCTTATACCTACAATTGTACCTCGTCTGAAGATTAAAGATCTTCCCCCCCCCCAAGTATTCAACACAAAAAGTGATTCTGTTAGGATGATAACAGCAAGACTTTAGGGATGTTTTACATGATGCCCATCACAAAACATCTCCAAAGGATAACAGTGAATTAAGCTAATGAGATCTTGGTATTTATACTTAAATAGGACTTTGAGAATTATCTTATCCAATTTCATAATTTTACAGATTAGGGAAATAAGGCATACAGAGTTTGATTGACTTGACCAAGGTAATACTTAGACAGGTAATGTAATACTGCAAGATTTGGATTGTGTTGGGGCAGCTAGGTGGTACAGTGGACAGAGTACCAGTCCCAAAGTCAGGAGGACCTGAGTTCAAATCTGATCTCAGACACTTAACATCCCCCAGCTGTGTGACCTGGGCAAGTCACTTAACCTCAATTGCCTCAGCAAAAAGCAAAAAAAAAAAAAATTTGGATTGTGAAAACCCAAGTTTGAATATTCTCTTGGCCCACCTCCCTGTGAAACCCTGGGCAAATAATTTCTCTATGCTCGAGTGTCCTCATCTGTAAAATGAAAGGCTTGGACTAATTAATTGATCAGTTTTCATTCTTGAAATGAACTAAAATTCCTTATCAGAATTTTTGTGGTTTTTTTTTTTCCAGAAGTTAATTCCAGGGGACTATAAGCTTTTTGAAGACAGGGAACCATCTTTTTCTATTGCTATCATCAGTTCCCTCTGCAGAGCCTTGGACATGATAGATACTTAATAAATGTTTATCAAATTAAATATGTTATAACTCTTTAGCAGGTCTCTGTCAAATTTTAGACTCTTGTATATTAATTATTCTTTCTTTGAACACTTTAAAATCTGTCTTGGGAAATCTTTATGGAATACTTTGTGGAGTATGAGAATGATAAAGGGTGTCAGGAACAAACAGACCCAATTAAACATCTATACCCTATTTAGCTTGTATATAGTATATAGATACATTGTATATAGTATGTAGTATCTATATACTACACATATAGTTATATATTATATACATATAATATATAGATACATCTATATAGATACATTGTTCCCAAAGTCTCATTTGTGAAAGAAAAGAACATAAAAGCTGGTTTGAAGCTTAAAATTTTAAAAACCTATATACATATAGGATATATATAGTGTATATATGCATATATATGTATATATGTATATATATAGGATATGTATATTCCTATATATACTTATAGAATCCTAGTATGTGTATGTATATGTGTGTGTGTGTGTGTATATATATATTCTTGAGCCTAAAGATCACTGTAGACAGCAACTGCAGCCATGCAATTAAAAGACATTTGCACCTTGGAAGGAAAGTTATAGCAAATCTGGGCAACATATTAAATAAAAAGCAGAAACATCATCTTGCTGACAAAGTCCATATGGTCAAAGCTGTGGTTTTTCCAGTTATAATTTATGGCTGTAAGAGCTGGACTACAACGAAAGCTGAGCACTGCAGAATTGATACTTGCTAATATTGGTGCTGGAGAGAACTTTTGAGAGTCCCTTGAACAACAAAGAGATCATATCAGTCAATATTTAAAGAAAATAGCTCAGCCTACTCATTGGAAGGACAAATATTGAAGCTGAAGCTTAAATACTTGGACTACATAATGGGAAAACAGAAGTCATTGGAAAAGTTCCTGATGTTGGAAAAGATTAAAGGTAAAAGGAGAAGGGGATAGCAGAGGATGAGACGACAGTATCATGGAAGCAATGAACATGAGTTTGAACAATCTTTGGGAGATAGTAGTTGATAGAAGGACTCTCTTTCTATGGTCCATGGGGTCACAAAGAGTCAGTCACAACTGAATAACTAAACAAACAACAACGTTGCTATAAAATAATTTGTTCTCCTATTTCTGCTCATTTCATTCAGCATCCATTTATTTATCTTTCCAGATGTACCTGAACCCATTTCTTTTATCATTTCTTGTGGCATAATGATATTCCATTATATTCAAACACCATGATTTGTTCAGATATTCTGTTGGGCATCCCCTTGGTTTCTAGTTTTTACTGTGAATAAATTACGTAGATATTTGTGTGTGTGTGTGTGTGTGTGTGTGTATATATGTGCGTGTGTAGGTCCTTATCCTCTTTTTTTTTTTTTCATCTCTTTTGTGAGAATAGGAAGGATTATAGGATTAGCAGTGGCATCACTGGGTGAAAGGGTTTAAGTTAATTTAGGGGACATGGTTCCAAATCACTTTATAGAATAGCTAGACCAATTCATAGCTTCTCCCAAAGGTGCATCAGTGTGCTTGTTTACCCATGGCTCTTCCAACATTAGCCATTTTCCTTTTTTTGTCATTTTTGTCAATCTAATGTGTATAAAGTAGAATCTCAAAGTTTCTTTCATGCTTATTTCTCTATTAGCAATTTTGGAACTTCTTTTTTATAGTGGCTGATAGCTTGGTTCTCTTTTTTTGAAAACTGCCTGTTAGATAAGGCATTTTGGCAACTGTATGCTAGCACTTACCTCAGCATGAACCTAGTTTAAATGTCTCCAAAACCTATCTCTGGTTTGCACAACCATCTGTGTTCCTCTGCTCCCACGCCTGTTGCCAACAGTGAACTCCTTAACGCCCTTTCTATCATTAAGGTAGTTACTATAGAAACCATACAATCATTACTATAGCAATCATGCCACAATCCTACTTACCACTATGCAATGGAAACTCACTCATACAAATTCTGGGAGCCTAGAAGCTGAAGAGGACTCATAAAACTAATCTGTAAGCAGGGGTATGTTGGTTAATATTTAACAATTGGCTCTCTGATTCACTTTTAATTTAATTTATGAATTAGTATTTTCTTCAGGCTAGATAATCAATAAATAATATATCAAGGCCTGATTTGTAGCATTTGCTGATTTTCTAAGTATAAATATTCACACTGAAAATTCAACAACTAGTTTACTTGCATTTTGTTTTCTTTCTCAATTTTTTTCCTTTTTGATCTGATTTTTCTAGCACAGCATATTTTGGAAATATATATAGAATAATTGCACATGTTTAATATATATTGGATCACTTGCTGTCTAGGGGAAGGGATGGGGGAAGAGAGTGAAAAAAATTAGAACACAAGGTTTCACAAGGGTGAATGTTGAAAATTATCCATGTATAGATTTTGAAAATAAAAAGGTTTAATTTAAAAAAAGAAAAAGAGGGGCAACTAGGTGACACAGTGGGTAGAGGACCAGCCCTTTAGTCAGGAGTACCTGAGTTCAAATCTGGCCTCAGACACTTCAGACTTTTTATTTCTCGTCTATGTGACTGACCCTGGGAAGTCACTTAACCCAATTGCCTCAGAAAAAAAAAAAAGAAAGAAAGAAAGAAAAGAAAAGAAAAGAAAAGAAAAGAAAAGAAAAGAAAAGAAAAGAAAAAAAAAAGAAAAGAAAAAAAAAGAAGAGAAAAGAAAAGAAAAGAAAAGAAAAGAAAAGAAAAGGAAAAGAAAAGAAAATGAAAAAGAAAATTCAACAACTGAGATGGTTCAAGTTGGCTCCAGCACATTCTTGCCTTTAAGCTACTGGAATCTGGAGTCTTTTGTGGAAGTTCAGATTCTTTCCCAGATAATTCGAAGTCTAACTAATTTAATAATTGGACATTTACAATGTCTAAGAAGTTTCTCAAACTCCCAGAAAAATTAAATTTAAATATATTATGAGCTAATCCCTCTACATAAGTAAAAGCCCACTATTTGGTGGACCACTATCTGGTCTTCATGAGGAAAGCAGGAAAACCAAATCAATAATAATCACTTACTGAGTACAATATATTCTGTAGATACAGTGTAAGGGAAGTATGAATGACATAATTCAAGGAGCTTGCAATCTATTTTAGGAAAAATATTCACACACATAACTTAAAATATAGACTATATAGTTTTTGATTGCTAAATGAGCAGGACAGATAATAAAGGCAATGTGTACAAATAAAAGAAGGATCACTATGGACTGGGATGGCCTGGAAAAATGTGATGAAAAAAAATAGACCTAGAGATGGATTTTGATATGAGGACATTAAAAAAGTGGTGGCATCCTGAATAATATGGAGAAAAATAATGAATAAATCATTGGTCAGAGGATTTGTGTAGATTAGCGAAGGAGGAGGATGGTTGACATAAAGTTGGAGAGATAGATTGGGTCTATATAATAGAGGGTTAGAAGTGTCAGGGTAAGGAGCAATGTGGGTCCATGGTGATTCTCAGGTAATGTACTGGTAGTTGTCTATATACAAGAAAGCATAAAAGGGACAGCACAGCTCAGAGGAATGACAATAAAAGTGGGATGGACCAGGATCAACAGAGACATTAATTGTATCTAAATATACGGAAAATAGTGAACTAAAAGGGCAGAACAATGTCCAGGAAAAAACAAACGTCTAAAAGCCTTACTCCTCACTTCCTCCTATTCTCATCCTATTAGCACCATTTCTTTTCTCATTTCTGATACCACAGGAAACCTCCAACATCCTATCAAAAAACACTAGATCAACAGAAAGCAAAAACAAAACAAAACAAAAAAACAAAAAACATTGGAGAAATATTTTGTTCTTAATTCATGAATTACTATGCACTAGTTTTTATTCTTTGGGCTGTTTTGGCTCCTTGTATATCCTTAATTTTTTTGCTGATTAACTCAATTTCTGATTAAAAGAACCTAAAGTGCCTAATAAGCTTTTATTTTTAAAATTCTTTTCTCCATGTTTCTTTTTGATTATCTTCAATTGAGTAGTATGGTATTCAAGTTCTCTACTTTGCATTTTTTATTTTATTGTCATCTTCAAATACCTTTCAACAGTTCTTCTAAGACCTCTTTTGCCATGGTTTGTTTTTGGTTTTGTTTTTTTTTTACCAGGGGAATGGACACAGCTTATTATTGTTGTAAGAAAATCCTGAAATGTTTTCATACTTTCTATTTAATATAGTGGAGGGATACATTTGTTTGTGATAGTTAAAGCAAATATTGTTTTGATCTACTTGGTCTAGTAGTTGGATTCATACTATCAAACTCAAAAAGTGTTTTTTTGAAATTTGGCACCAGTATTATATTTACTGATTCTTTCAATCTTTGGAAAGATTTCTTAACTTTGCATTAAGTGAAACTCATCACCTTCAACTTTTCTTTTAAATTATTTAAATAGCTCTTCAATTACATGTGCCTAAGTAAGTTTGGAAGAACTGTTTCTCTGCATAGTAGCAGAGAAACAGTATTTTTTTTGGCCATAGTTATTCTCAGGTGCTGTGTCAGTGAGGTAAGTTCTCATATCAGTGAAATCACAGCTCCTGAAAGAATTTCCACATCAGTATAACTATTCCTGATTTGGTGAAGAAGTAAAGGGAGAAACACAGACTTCTCAGGCATGTTATCTTTGTAGACCTTAAGTCTCAACCTGCCTGATAGTAGCTGCTTCTCTGACTTGGTCCCCATATCCCCAGGACTAAACATCCAGTGTAATAATAGTTTTTTTTTGCTAGGCCCATGTTTGATAAAACAAGTTTTCAAAACCCCAAACTCCTCATAATTATGCCCTTGGAAGTATTATTATAAAATATATGACTTATTCATAAGGCCCACATTTAAAGAGTAAAAATTTTCTGTTCTGGGAGAGATCACTCTTTCCTGTGTATTTCCCAAAGCTGTCCTACATCTTCATATCATGAGTCATGAGATACAAAGAAATGTAAAATCAGGGTCAGTCACAGGTTTTTATGAGAATGTTAGAGAGGCAGTAAATTAAGCACTGGCTCTTAAGCCTGAGTTCAAATTTGATCTCAGGCACTTAATGCTTCCTAGCAGTGTGACCCTGGACAAGTCACTTAATCCCAATTACCTCACCAAAAAAATAAAAAAAAAAAAAGAAAAATTTAGATCAGTCAGATATATTCTTTAACAAAATAAAAGGGCATAATTAGGGTCAAATACGTACCTAAAGGCAAGGGGTTGAGGTAAGGACCAAATCCTTCTGTCCATTGTTTCAGCATTCCAGGCACCAGAGTGAACACCTACAATTTAAAAACACAGACTTAAAATTTCCACTTGTCTCTTTAAATTGTAGCTCTCATGAATTCTCTTGCAGGCTTTAGTTTGAGGCAAGGAATTGCAGATGTTACTATCAATAACCCCTGAGGATGTACTGTGGCTGAAGGAAAGATCCACTGCTACTTCTTTCCCTTTCCTGTGTCTTCTGTCTCTCTATCCCTCTGAAAAAATCCTCCAAAAATTCCTACTGTATGGGAAAAATCCTTCCTGATTTCATATTAGCATCTTCTTACTCTGGGAAGAAATATAATAATTCCCAAAGTCTCTGATCAAGCCTTACTAAAGACTTTTTCACATTCTTCCCAGTTTAAATTTTTTGTAGTCCCTCAAAAAAGCACTGTGACCCACCTACTACCTGCACTTATGTAAAATAGCACCAAAAATTCAATGCTTACCAGAGAACAGGTTATTAACCAGTACTGCAAGAAGTCATATTAGAGGACAATGAATAGCAAATAGCAACAATATGTGCAATGCACATAGTAAAAAGCAGAATGTTACCTGGCAACCTACTTCAGTAACTATGGGTCTCAATTGCAGGACAATGGATCTCATTTGTCTTTGTAAGTTTTCTGTTGTTTCCTATAGTATTTATTACTCTGAGGGAAAGTCCAAGAAGTGTGTGTTTGTATATGTGTATGTACATCAAAATATTTTATATTTGACCTTGGGAGAGTTTATCAAATGGGTTATTCATGTGACATAGTCAGAGCTATACCTTAAGAAAATCAATTTGGTGATTATTGATGTTTAAGCCTATTGATTATTCTGAATTTAGATAGTGCAGCCTCTCTTTATCACCTGTTTATCCAGGACTAAGCATAGTATTTTGTTAATTGAATGCTCAAAACTGTGCTTCCAGAAGACCTTTTCAGTATAAAGTTGAACTTATCAAGTCAGGGAGAACTCAGAATAAAAGCAAAAATAAATGGCTCATAGTGTGCATAGTAATTTCTCATCAGTTTTAAGAAATCAGGTCAAGATGAATTCTATAAACTTAGTTTGAACTCAGTAATCAAATTGATCCGACTGGGGCAAACACACACACACACACACACTTAATTTTGCTTGAATGGGAATTTGTCAAATGTTTGTTAAAACAAATCACTCCAATGCCTAACATGCCCTCCATCTTAATCTCTGCTTTTGTTTACTTATGCTGAGACTTTAATAAGGAAGTCATGAATTTCTCTGGGCAGGTGTCAGATCTAAGCTTGGGCTGAAAATTTAGTATGAAAATCTAAGAAGTAGACAGCAATTGGGAGCTCTAGCTGTCCCCATTCCAATCATTGCCTCTGAGCAGGGCTTGACAGAAGACCACAACAAGCCGATTCCTGTGATGAGTCCCTAGGCCATACAGATACGGTGTCTTCTGTGCTGAAATGGGAAAGTGGATTTCCTCATCTCCAGCTGTGCTCAACCCCTCCCATCCCTGCCTGGGAATTTGGGTGGAATGAAGTCGTTGGGTTGTAGGATTAAAGCTTGTGGTTTTGTGAAAGAATAGGTGAAAAGAAAGTTGATATTTCCTTTATTGTTTTTTTTATTTCACCATGCTTTTATTACTTCAATGAAACATTCACTCTAAATATGCCAGGAGATTTGAATAACTGAGAAACATAACATGGATTTGGACCAAGAAAAGAATTTTCTTGGAATGGGAGGAAGGGAGAAGGGAAAAAGGAGATCTGATTGAATAATCCCCACATTAACCCTCAATAAAGGAAAAGAAGATTCAAACCAGTTGTGCTGCGATGAAGATAGTCATATACATCCAGAGAGAGGCCTGTGGGAACTGAGAGTGAACCACAACACAGCATTTTAACGCTTTCTGTGAATATTTCCATGCATTCTGTTTTCCTTCTTAGGTTGTTTTTTTTTCTTCTTCTGTTTCTAGATCTGATGTTTCTTGTGCAGTAAGATAACTGTATAGATATGTATACATGTATTGTATTTGTCATATAATTTATCCTATGTAGCATGTATTAGATTACCTGTCATCTAGGGGTGGGGGGTGGGGGGAAGGAAAGGAAAAGCTTGGGAAAAAAAAAGTTTTTTTGCAAAGGTCAATGTTGAAAGGTCACTCATATGTTTTGTAAATAAAAGCTTTATAAAAAAAATAAACAATAAGAAATTTCTGGCCTGGAAAAAAAAATAAAATAAAGGAAAAGAAAAGCAGTACTATCTACAAAAGGTCAGTGGTAAAGAGGATTAACTTTCTGAAAGTTGAAGAACTAGCTACATTCTTAAATAGGAGCTTGTTATTCCTAGTTAATCTCTAATTGATATCACTGAGACAAGATAATCATGATAGTGAGCACCAAATTATCCTTCCCCTAAATCCTCATTTTCTGAAAGAAGTCCTTTCTCCTATCAGGACTCTGAGATTAAAAAGAACTCTAGAATGCTCTTATCTTTCTGCATTCATCTTCATTCTTCTAACAGTTTTTATTCCTATCAATCTCAGCAATATTCTCTGGAGGCATAGACTTCTTGCCTCTAACAAAAGTGATTTTTTTTCCCCCCTGAAATCCATTTTCTCTGTTCACTAAAGTCCTTCTTTGATGTCTCATTATGGTCTAGAACTCAGCTTCTTCTTCTTTTTTTTTTTTTTTTGCTGAGGCAATTGGGGTCAAGTGACTTGCCCAGGGTTACACAGCCAGAAAGTGTTAAGTGTCTGAGGCTAGATTTGAACTCAGGTCCTCCTGACTTCAAGGCTGGTGCTCTGTCCACTGTGCCATCTAGCTGCCCAAGAATTCAGCTTCTTGGGGGTTGCAAAATTATGGTTTATTATCACTAAATGTTTGATTTGTATACCTATTTTATATACCT
This sequence comes from Myrmecobius fasciatus, assembly GCA_023553655.1. Lineage (NCBI taxonomy): Eukaryota > Metazoa > Chordata > Mammalia > Dasyuromorphia > Myrmecobiidae > Myrmecobius > Myrmecobius fasciatus. Next base: position 354,699 of record JAJPUD010000121.1, on the reverse strand, counting down.
ATAGACTAAGCGTCATGTAAACATTTCTTGACCAAAAAGAGGGTATAAATGGAAAAAATTTAAGAAGCCTTGTTCTAGAAGAGACCATTCTGGTAAAACATAGTTCTGCCAAAGTCTACCAAACTGGGAAAGCTTCAACTATGAGTCCCAAGGTAGAATGTGTCTTTATCTGTCCTGAAGGTACAACTTAATTGAGTTTGGAAAACGTCTGACTCCAAGTGACTGCCAAGTAATCAATGTTTTAGTCACAGCAATTCTTAAAGACCTTCCAAAGACTTTAGTGAACATCTATGGAAGTAAATCCACAATGGCAAAACCAAGTATTCTTGATGTATTCTCTCAGTTATTTTGTGCCATAACATTTTACTACTCTGAAAATTAAGTTGCTTTGCTCTAGGAATTGGGAAATGAGTACAATAGTATTTCCCTAAAGCAAGTGTCAGTGGCCCAAAAGGATTGTGAGCAACCTTTGTGTATCTTTGAATCTTTCCATTTACTAGTTAAGAAATAAAGAGGGGGAAGGACTAAGAAAGAATTCTATTTTTAATGAGGTAATAGGAACAACTAGCCTGGCAGTCAGGAAACTGGATCTTAATCTCTGTGGCCTTGGGCTAGTCACTCAATCCCTTTAAGTTTATTTCCTTGACCTTGAGATGGAGTTGATGATATAGTATTCTATCTCATAGGCTTATTGTGAGGAAAGTGCCTTATAAATCTTAATATGTTGTAGAAATGGGAAGTACTTTTATTAATCAGGGACACAGTAACTGAGGGGACTTTGAACAGCTATGTCTCTGATGGAAGTTTCTGCCAGTTCCCACACCCCCTACCCCACCCCACAAAAAGAAAGCAGTACATCAGAACCCCAGTGATGGATAACACTAACCTGTCCCATAACAATGATTTATGAAGTAATAAACATGCAATTGAATTTGGGGATGTTCACATAATTCCTTATTACAGATGTACTTAAGTCCATGCCATAATCAAAAATGGATTGTCTTGGCCCTACACCAAGGCTAGTGTTTCATGGACCATTTCTTTAATCACTATCTGACATTCACTAAGCTAAGAAAGCATTTTCTTCATTCAGTAAGATTGGTTTTGAAAGGTCTCTTTTTAGGGCAATCTTTTTTTTTTTTTTCCCCACTCAACCAGTCTTTTAAAAAAGTGAGAGATGACTCTAGGTAAAAATGTATCTTACAGTGCCTTATACCCAGTGCTTTCAGCATTGCCCCATCCCTAGATCAAACATTTATTCATTCTTCCATTTAGGGTTATAAATCATAGGATCATATACAGTTAGAATGGATCTCAAAAGTGATCTAATCCAATTACCTCATTTTACATAGACAAAATGAAAAAGAAAAATGAAAAAGGAGTCCCTGCCTTCAAAAAAATAACATGTACACATATAAGTATACTTATATGTGAACATGTGCCACAATTCTCCTGTCTCAGTTTCCCTTAATTGTTCTGCCTCAATTTCCCTGAATTGTTCTGCCTTAGTGTCCTTGTAGCAATCTCCCTTCCTGGTTATTAGGACTGAGATAATTAGGGCTGTGGAGCTCTGGCTACTGGCATTCCAAAGACTTATAAACTTCCATGGCTTATCTCAAATACCTAGACATACCCCTTATCTTTATTTCCCCAGACTCCGTGGCTCCTAGCTTCTTCCCAAACTTAACAGAATTTATGATCCTTCCATCATACCTGTCAAAACTGAATTTATGGTCCTTTCCTGGAACTTCTATCCTCCTAGTGCTCTACCCCTCCCTTTCTTTGCCTTTGTTTCCCCAAACGCCAGAGCCCTATAAGAGTTCCTGGAGCCCCTCACTCCCTGCTGGATGTTTTGAGATGAGTTCCATGACCATGGATTCAAAACTCTCTTTTCCTATCAATAAACTATTAAAATCTCTAATCTTTATCCTGCCTCAGTTGCTCCATGCATTACACATGTTATGTTTCTGAGGGCATGGGGGTGATTCCCTAAAGGACCACCTTGTGTTTCAAGTTTCTAGGACAAAGAAGTAGATATGATTCCTAAATAACTGATAGAATGCTGAGCGAGACTGCCAAAAATTCATTCAAGATAGTTCAAGATAATCTTGGGGAAAAAAATAAGCAGAAAGAGATTTTTTTAAATATGTGGAGAAAAAAGAAATAAGAGTGAAGGGAGATGTTGGACTGAAGCCTACCAAACCAGGAGCATATATAAGAGTAGGTACCATTATATTCCTTAACTTCAAGGCCGATTATTCTAAGATGATGAGAGAGGACCTTCCCTGGGAGTGAATGTTCCTGTTCTCCTAATCAGAACTAAAATATAATGTTGCTCCCAGTAGAAGAGCTTGTTTAGTCTTGTATTCTTTAGTATTCTAAAACCAAAATTGTAATTGAACCTATAGAAGACATTCTTCAAATTTTGTTTACCATTTTGCTTGAATAAATTACTCAGCATTGTAATTTATGATAGACTTTTGTGTAACTATTATTTCCTAAGAAAGGCCTAAGCTGATGGGTGAGCTAGGGTTATTCTGTCCCATATGAGTGATCAGAAAAGCAGTTTTCCTGATGAATCCATTCATTCTTAGACTGGAGATATTTGAGGGATAGTAGATAGATACTATTCTAGCCTGGAGAAGAGATTGCCAGGACCTTTCCTTCTCTTTTTCCCAGCTACCAAGCGGGTGGTGTAAGCACAGTCTTAATCCTACTGTCTACAAAGATGGGCTAGATCTCAGATCTGGTACTCTTGAATTAGCCTATATATTTAGACAACCATAATAATTTATCGTACAGAAGTAAATACTATATTTGTATCATATATATATATATATGTACAGTAAATAAAAAATAATATGGTAAGGGTAGATAGGGCCAAAAAACTGGAGAAAGCAGGAAAAAAAGATGGCATTTCAGACAAACTTTGAAGGAAGTTAGGGATCTTAAGGGGGTAGAAGTGAGGAGGCAGTGAAATCCAGGAATGAGGAAAATGCAAAGGTTCACCCTGGAGGTCAAAGGCTTCCCATTCTTTGCCTCTGGCCTGCTCCCAGCTGCATAGCAAGCTTCTTAATCCTTTTTTTTTTTTTTTTTTGATAGATGCTGATAACTCATATTTAATGTTTATTATATGCATAATGCTTTTCTTACAATCCCCCTATAAAATATCATTTTCTCCAACTCATAAAGAAACATTAAGGTTTGAAAATTTTAAATGACTTCTCTATGGTTACTAATTATTAAGTGTCAGAAACAGAACTCAAAAAAAAATATTTAAGCCAAACCCTACACACACTGCCTCATCATTAGAGTTGGGAGAAATTTTAGAGGTCACTGAGAAGTCCTCCATTATAAAGATGAGGAAGTAGAAACTCAGAGGGAGCAAGGGATATCAAAATGTATTAGTTCCACATGCCATCCCTTCAGGACTTTCTCTTAAGAGCTAATAATTAATCTTATAAATGATATAAAAGTCACTCTTTTCTTCCACTTTAACAGGTGCCCCGAGGACAAAATGTCCTTACCATTGTTACCTAGAACAAAAAAGGAGGATCTCATCAAGCCAAGTAGACATTAGAGCCACTGGGAAGCTATGTGGGCTGTGAACAGGGAGAAAAGAGTCAGCTATAGGAGGAGTTCATCAGCTGAGGTCGCTATGTACCTTTCTCCTAGTGAATCTTACATAGTATAACAAAGAAGGGAAGGAGATAAGTCTCCTTGCCTCACCATCCCTCAACCACTTCCATCGGCAATGTGTCTAGCTGCAAAAGCACAAATAGAGTCCAATTATGGAGAACAGCTGAGTAAGTCAGTAACCAGAGCTGGAAGTCCAGTCCTCAGAGATTGAATTCTCTTTAGGAGATAGCAGGCTCTCATTTATCAAATATATAGGCAACTGAGTAAAATTTAGAAGAATATAAGTCATTTCCCAATTGATAAATGGTCAAATGATGTGAACAGGAAGTTTTCACATGAAAAATATCTATATTAATATGTAAAGATGCTCTAAAGCAGTATTGATTAGGAAAAGGAAAATTGAAAAAACTCTAAAGTATCACCTCACACCTATCAGATTGGCTAATATGACAAAAAAAAGGAAAATTGTAAATGTCGGAGATATGAGAAAATTGCAAGACTATTGCATTGTTGGTAGAATTGTAAACTGATCCAACCAGTCTGGAGAGCAATTTGAAACTATGCCCAAATGGCTAAAAAAGGGAGCATACTCATTGATCTAGCAACATCACTACTAAGTTTGTATGCCAGAGATCATAAAAAAGGAAAAAGGACCCACATGTACAAAAATATTGATAGCAGCTTTTTGTGGTAGCAAAGAATTGAAAAGGGAGGGGATGCCCATCGATTGAGGAATGGCTGAACAAATTTGGTATGCAAATATAATATACTATTTGCTATAAAAAATTATGAGCAGAATTTCAGAAAAACCTGGAAAGACTTAAATGAACTGATACTTAGTGAAGTGAACAGAACCAGCAGAACATAGTACACAATAATAGCAACATTGTGTGATGATCAGCTATGACAGACTTAGCTCTTCTCAGCAATACAATGATCCAAGACAATTCTAAAGATTCATGATGGAAAATGCTATTCACATCTAGAAAGAGAATTGATGGAGTCTGAAGGCAGAGCAAAGTGTATTATTCTCACTTTATTTTTTCATTTTTTTTTCTTCTTTTGGTCTGCTTTTCTCTCAGAACATGACTAATATGGAAACATGTTTTATGTGATGGCAAATATATCTATATCTAATTGCTTACCATCTTAGAGAAGAACGACGAGAGGGAAGAGGGAAAAAATTTGGAACTCAAAAAAATTTTAAATGAATGTTTAAAATTGTCTTTATGTGTAACTGGAAAAATTAAAATCTATTTAAAAGTGAGTGTGACAATAGGAGTGAAGCTCTCTCAGGACTATAGACTAAATTAGACAAAGCCTGAGGGGCTAAGTTTTGGTTTCCAGGGTGGAAGGAAAGTAGAAAGTAGTCTGATTTATAAGCTGTCAACATTCCAGTTCCTAAATAAGGAAAGTTAAAGCATATATAACCAATTAAAATGTATGTAAGGGAAAAGAGGGGTGGGCTTGGGATTTTCTTTGTTCTGGACTATATAAAGTTCCCAGGGGGCTCTCCTGATTTTGGACTACTTATTTGATCCGTGGTGGGGCCACCGGTACTCATGAATTCCTGAATAAAGCCTTTGTTCTATACTTTGAGATGCCTCTGAAGTATTGATTGTTAAGATAAGGGCCTGAATATCTCACACAAAAGGCAATTTTAAAAAATTCTTTCCACATTGTTTACCTCATTCTATTACTTTACTCTGCATCAGTTCATATAGGTTTCCCCAAGATTTTATAAATTAATAATATTACAAATGTTTTTGTTGTTTACATAGTTTTAAGGAAACAAGGAACAGGTACAGCCCTTTACCAATGCTGATAGTTTAAATGAGACGATTATGTGAGATGGGATAACTAGGAGGCACAGCAGACAGTGTGGTATCTGAACTCAGGAAGACATCTTCCTAAATTCAATCTGGCCTCAGACTCTTAGTAGCTATGTAACACTGAGCAAGTCACTTAACCCCATTTACCTCAGTTTCTCAGCCATAAAAATGTGCTAAAGAAAGAAATAGTAGACCATCCCACTATCTTTGCCAAGAAAACCCCAAATGATATCATAAAGAATCAAACAGGACTGAAATGACTAAACAACAATAAAAATATCTTGCATATTGTCATTGTAATAATAATAATAATTATACATAGCAGAGTACACTTAAGACAAGTCTCTAATAGAATGATTTAGCAATATGGAAATAGACAGGGCTAAACCAAAATCCAGCTGTACACTAACTTTAGATTTGACAAGAGCCTTCCCCAAAAGCAGGTCACTTCACATTGCCCAAAGATCAAGATGCTGCATAAGCCTTTAAGAACCCAGCATGTGATTAAAATACAAGCTGACATTAAGAATTTTTTTTCAGGAAAACAAATTCCTAGGTATCACATGGAATCTATGATGATTCAGCCTATGGCTACAGTTATATTTAGAATAGCAAATAGTATTTTCACATTTTTTATTATTGTTTTCTTGCTTGTTTTTTCATTTTTTTTCTTTTTGATCTGATTTCTTTTGTGTGCAGCATGATAAATGTAGAAATACATTTAGTAGAATTATACATCTTTAACTCAAATTGGATTATTTGCTGTCTAGAAGGGAGAGGAGATGGGGAGGGAAAGAGAAAAACTTGTAACACAAGGTTTTGCAAGGGTGAATGTTGAAAACTATCTATGTATTTTGAAAAATTAAAAATCACTTTAAAGTTCTAAAAAAAAAAAGGAAAATCAGAGATTGATCTAGATGATTACTAAGGTACTTCTACAGCCTCTGACCTGATGTTCATAATGATAAAATGAGTTGTAAGGGAACTGAGAGATTATTGAGGCTAATTCTCATTTAAAAATAAAAACATTTTATTTGCATATTCTGTTTAAAATCAGGTGTAAGAAGGGTGATAAATTTGGAACAGGTACGAAGGTTCCTCTGTAGTACTGCTAAATGAAGCTCAAGGAGGGTAATTTGTATGGTATTTCATGGGGAATGCTGGGCAGAAATAAAGATGTTTAAAAGATTTAATGTCTTAGAAAGATAGCTAGGTGACACAGTGGATAGCATTCCAGACCTAGAGTCAGAAATTTTCATCATTTTGAGTGCAAATGTGACCTCAGAGACTTAAGGACTGTGTGACCTGGGCAAGTCACTTAATTCTGTTTGCCTCAATTTCCTTATCTGTAAAATGAAATGGAGAAGAAAATGGCAAACTGCTCTAGTATCTTGGCCAAAAAAACCCCAAATGGGGTCATGATGGGACTCGAAACCACTGAACAAAAACAATGTCTTAGTATTTCTCATATTGGCTCATTGGAAATGAATCACAAAAGAGCTGAAACCTCCCCAGAGACTCCGGACAGACTCCTCCCCTATAGGAAAAGTCTACAGAATAGCTTTAATTAAATAGATAACCAGCAGAGAAGTATCAAACTACCAGAACTCTCCAAGGTATCAATAGATAACTTCACAGAAGAACAGATAGACCAGAAGGAGATGTCAGTGGTGTGCTGAAGAGAAAGCAGCTCATAGCCTAATGATATCACCAGATAAGAATTAGAATCAAAGACATATCCTAATGAAGAGGCAGAAGGTATTCCAGTAGGGATGCCAAAGAAGGAACAGCATTGCCTGGCTTACGTGAATTCCTAGGCATGCATGTTCTCTGGCTCCATATTGTGATCTACACTTTTTCTCCAAGTGTGTTCCATATACGTACCCTTTTCATGCAAGTTCATTGGCCATATTTGCTACCCTAGTCAGAGAAGCTTCCTATGTATTTTCCCTTTACTGAAACCTGTGATAGAGTATAAACCTGTGTGGAAGAGAAGAATTTTCCTAGCCATTAACTTTGCTCTACTATTTAAGTAAATGTCTTTTGACTTGAGCCAGTGTATCTTCCAGTTGGTCCAGTAAAATAAACAACAGTGGGGGGCTCCAAAGCTGTGATTTAATTAGATGCCCCAAAGCATACATTCAACCTATGGTCATTTCTCATTTTGGCCCAGGCTGCGCAAGGGATTGTGTGATGCATTTTATAAAAAAAAAAAAAACAACACAGTATTAAAATGGTTAAACGTTAGCTATTAAGGAAATCACTAGTAGAACTCATTCATTCCTGAGCAATTCTGGATAATTAAGCTTTAATGTGCTTTAATTTTGTTTGTTGTCTGTTGGTTTCCTTTCTGTTTGTTTTCTAGCTGGAAGTATTCAAAGGCTTTGCATTACCTTAATTTTACACAACCCTACCTAAGGCTAGCAGACCACTCAACATGACCAAATATCAGGAACACTGCAGTTTGAGTGAAAAGATTTGAATCTGAATTCCCACTATAAAACTCGGGTAACTTACTTGGCCTTTCTATACAAATGAGTATCAGATGACAGCATTTGAAATATCCCTATTGTGGGGAAGCAATTTATAAAGCAGTAAGTCATAGAGCCAGGATTTAAACCTTAATGTTCTGATCTAACATGCTTTCCACTCCTTTCTCACTAAACAGCAGCAACTTTACAACTGAAACAAAACTTTTAAATGGGATGTGGTTTTCACTTTTTTTTTTTACCTCTAACACCTAGAACAATGGCATATAAAGAAAATAATAAGAAATGCTTAATAAGTGTTTGTTGATTGATCAGCTAGAAAACCTTGTTAAAAGTGACTCAAAAATAAACTACAACTAGTAAATAAAAAGAGGCATAGCTCAGTTATACAGAAGTTCTGCTGAATTCAAAAGGCATTTACCAAACAACAGTACAGGGGATTAATTGATCAAGGGACTTCACTGGTCAAATTGATAAGCACAGGGAGTAAGCTTTTGAGATTGATTGTATCTTCCTAAAGAGGGTAGGGGTATGTATTTTGTAGTAGAAGATGGTTTTCACAGATGGAAGTGGCCTCCAAGGCTTATACTGCAGTGAGTGGAACATTCTGTGAGGAACCACCAAATGTAATTTATTGAGCACTTACTGTGTTCCAGGTACTATGCTAAATGCTGGAGGTACAATTAATAAAACGACAATCCCTGCCCTTAAGGAGCTTGCAATCTACTTGGGGGAGAGGAGGAACAATACCAAAAAAAAAAAAAAAGGAAGGGAGCAAAGCAGGGGGAGAAGGAAAAGACCAGAGGGTTCCTGCCTTCTAGGAAGGCATTGGGAGAAGTTTGGTACTCAGCTCTCCACCTGACTGAACTGGCTTATAAAAGGAAGTCAAAGGACTATTTCTACTCCTTTGGCCTTTCAGCAGAGCTAGGATTTTTGATTGTCTTCCTCATTGCCTATATGAATGGCATTGCCTCAATTAAACTGAGACCAGTTAAAGACCTTAGCTCAAACAGGCCCAGGTCTCCCATTGCATCAGCCATCTCCAATTGTCCTGATCCACATCTGGCCACTGGACCCAGATGACTCAGGAGGGGGAAAGAGAGGCAGGTGACCTTGCCCAGCCTCCCTCACTTACATCCAATTCACTTTCACGTCACAACCTTCTTGAGGTCATGGTGCTCTTTGAAAACAAAGAACATACAACAACAGAGCTAGGATTGCAGCAGTCTTAATGTTTAGGTCACCTCCCATGAGCCATGGAAAGGGACATCACATGGCCTAACAGCCCAGATGACAGCCTCTCAATCCAAAGTACAAGGATACCCAGGGCAGTGATGGAAAATGAATGTATGGAGAAAAAGTAGAGGAATATTTGCTTTCAACCATGTAACAACCATAAAGAGGGAACTGACATGATTTAAGAGTTCCCTCAGTTCTAACAAAAAAATTCTTCTTGCCAAGACCAACCTACCTCCACATGTATTTGAGCTCATCCGCCTTTGTGATCTCCCAAAAAGTTCCCTTTCAATCCTCCTCTCTATTTTTTCCATCTTCAAGCTTTCCTACCTACAAGTTCCTTCCCTACTTTCTTCAAACATGTTTCCAACCTCAAAAAATTCCCTATAGTCCTACCATCCCTGTCTCAAACTCCTTGACAAAGCCATCTGCACTCATTGCCTTCTCTCACTTCTTTCATATTCTTTTCAATCTGGCTTATCATTCAATTGCAAGTGCTCTTTCCAAAGTTATCCATGACCTCTGAGTTGCCAGATATAATGGTCTTTCCTCAGGTCTCACCCTTTTGGACCTGTCTGCTGCCTTAATATTGTTGACTACCCTTTCCTCTGGATACTTTCTCCTATCCGGGTTTTCATGGTTCTCCTACCTGTCTGACTACTTTCTCAGCTTCCTTTGTTCATTCACCATCCATCTCATATGCCATCACTGTGATTGTTTCCCAAGGTTCTCTCCTTGGCTGCCTTCTCTTGTCCCTGTACCTCTCTTAGTAATTTCGTCAACTAATGTGGGAGTAACTATTATCTACATGCAGAAAACTTCCATATTGATTTATTGAGCTCCATTCTTTCCTCTGAGCTTCAGTCCCACATCACCAATTGCCTAATGGATACTTCAAAATGACCTTCTAGAGACCTTTCAGTCTCAACATGTCCTAAAATAAACTCTTTATCCTCATTCCAAAGGAAAATCCATGCTCTAAATGTCCTTATTTTTGTTAAAGGTGCCACCATCTTTGCAAGTTTTCAAGTTCAAAATCTTGGCATTATTCTCGAGTCTTCATTCTCTTTCCCCCCCTCACAGCAGATAAGTTGTCAAACTACTGTTCTGCTTCCATAACACCTCATATATTGATCCCTTCTCTCTACTCACATAATTACCATTTTGATTCAAACTCTCATCAACCTTCATCTAGATTACTGCCATAGCTTCCTGATTGTTTTCCCTGTCTCAAGTCTCTCAACACTCCATTCATCTTATACACTTCTACCCAAGTTATGTTCTTTAAGCATATTTCTGTCCATGTGACTCCTTCACTGTATCAACTCCAGTGACTCCCTATTGTCTCTAAGATAAAATATAAAAATATGTGATATAAATACATAAAAAATTTAAATTCTTCAATTTAGCTTTTAAAGCTCTTCACAACCCGGCCCCTCCTCAAACTTACCAATTTCACTAGATATTACTCTCTGTTCTCACCCACAGCAGTCTACTTCTGGTCGCTATACCTTTGAGATAGTTGTTCTACATGTCTGAAAAGAGGACCCTCTCTCTTCTTCATTTTTACTTTGTGAAGTCCCAGTTAAACACCATCTTCTGTATGAAACATTTCCCTATTCCTCTAATAGCTAATGTTCTCTTTCCCAAACTATCTTATATTGAACTATTTTGAATGTTTATATTTATATATTGGGATTATTTCATTCTTTGTGTTTGAATCCCCAATGCATAGCAAAATTTTTGGCACTTAGTATATACATAATAAATACTTGTTGGTTGATGGACCAATTAATCATTCTTTTATGGTTAACAGGGCAGGAATATATGAGTATATTTTGATAATCTGGCTAAAATGAAGAGGTTTTTAAATTTTCATTTTAAAAAATAATGCTTGCATTCTAAAAACAGCAAAGCAAACATTTCTACATCCCAAGCTCCTAGATATTTATAGGTTGGGTTATAGATAGCTTAATGCCATCCACACTCAGGGGTTATGATAACATCATGGTAACCATAGGAGCAAGCAGAGCAGACTGGGACATCAGAATCCTGAAGTACAGCTTCTCCTATTTGCTCAGTATTGCCATTTGAAGGAAACCACTAGAAAACATTTATTTTTAAAATGTCAAAAGTCCTTTTTCCCCTCCTTTCAGTTGTTTTTCTCCTTTCAGTTTGTTAGAAAAACCCAAGAAGCCCCGGAGTCTTAAAAAAAAAAGTTGTTTGCCCCAAGCAAACAACTATTTCTGGTTTTCCTTTTATAGAGAAGAAAGCAATTAGAACAACTATGAAAGCAAATAAAAATATGTATCTCTTATTCACATGTATCTCCTCAACTTGTACTTGAACTCAGGAATTAAGTCTCCAGAGTATCACCTGTTCTCAAGGTTAAAGGGGTGCTGGGGAGGACCCAACTTAACCATCCTTCTAAATCTTCATCTCAGAAATGAGGCTCTTAAGTTACACACATAAGCCTGGAGCACATTATCCCATTCACTAGTAGTGACAATTCATGTAGGAAACACTTGTGAGCAAGTCACTCCACCATTCTAAAACTGTCATCCTTTGTCTCTGAGAATCTCCATGAATGGGCATCTCCACTCTGCAATGGGCAGCACTAGTCGACCACCTCCTGCCTCGAGCTCTTCTGCTAGAACCTAGTACTGGCAGTGAAAGTGTATCCAGTTCTTTCAGGTTTAGGGTTCTGAGGGTGGTCATCTGGCAGGGAGAAAGTGGGAGACCATGCTTACATTAGCCTCTCCTCCTGACAATGCCTCCTGTTTTAAGTTTAGGCCCCCTTAGTGAGAGCCTTCACCCTAATTTATTGTGACCAACCAGTACATTTCTCATTTCTTTATCTTTGCAGGCTAATATGCTACCAGAAAAAAAGACTTATGCCCAATAATAACCAAACAACTTTAGGAGCCAAGAGTTGGTCTTTTTTTTTTTTTTTAACTCTAAGGTTCTTCTTTTTCCTCTATGCAAATTGATGGGTTAATAAAAAGGTATGGAAGTCTAGAGATAAATCTCTGCCCTGGAGACAAATTAATTGTCCTGGCTGTTCTTTTTACATGCAAATAAGATACTCAAAATGTCTAATTCTTCACTAGGAATAGAATAATCTGCTCCTCACCAAATAAAGAGGCTCACTAACTACACAATACAAATTCAGTCAGTGGAATCTACAGTTACATCTCTTTATAGCTGCAAATTTTCTGAAATCTAAAAGGATCATACTTAGCCTAGTGTCTGGCACATAGTCAATGCTTAATAAATGCTTTCCCCACTTCTTCCCTTTCCTTTCCCTTATCCCCACAAGAAGAGGGTTCCCAAAAAGCTTTCTCTGGTCTTATTTAATTCAAGTCACATCAAAGAACCCAAAGTACAACTTATACAAAGACCACATCAATCAATTAAGGTGCTTACAATGTGCCAGGCACTGTGCTGAGCACTGGGGGACACAAATAATAAAAAGACATTCCCTGTGCTCCAGAAGCTAGAAGGAGGAAGATGTCACCCAAAAGGAAGCAGATAAACTTCTTAAAGTCAAGACCAAGTAGAGTAGGTTATAGAAAATGAAGTCAGGTGGAAAGTTCTGAGCTCTCCAGAAAGGAAGACTTTGGGAGGAAAATATTGGTTTCACCCTGTTGTTGTTTAGTTATGTCTAATTCTTTATGACCCCATTTGGGGTTTTCTTGGCAAATATGCTGGAGTGGTTTGCCCTGTGCTCCCCCAACTCATTTTACAGATGAGGAAATTAAGACAAATAGGGTGCCCAAGGTCACTCAGTTGGTAAGTATCCGAGATTGGTTTTGAACTCAGGTCCTCTTGACTCCAGGACAGGCCCTTTACCCATTGTGCCATCTAGCTGCCCCACTTCTAGCTATTCTGTTTATATTTTGTATGTACCTGGCTGTCATAATATTACTTCTCCCTTTATATTATAAGCTCCTTAAAGGGAACAATTATTTTTTTTCCCTTGGTGCTTAACACAGGTGGCACGTGGTGATTAATAAATGCTTATAGATTTGTTGACTTGAATCTTTTGAAAGGATCATTAGATTTGTTATCTTAACTGTTTTGAAAGGATCTATCCTTAGTGATGGGCCACAGGTAACACAAAATACCAACAATTCAGATATAGCTGAGCATTAGCCTTTTCTATCACCCCCTTTGTCCATACAGTCTAATCAGCTAGTAAAATGAACTTTCCCTTTCCCCCCTCATATAAAAGAAACCAGCAGCACTTACAGTGACTTCAGTCTGGGCCAGTCTCTTGAGCATATCAGAAGGCCTCTTTGCTGATTCCTGATGGTAAGCTGAATGTCCGACATAATTTTTAAGATATTTTAAAAAGGAGATTTCTTTCAGTTATTAAAAGCATCTGTCAAGGAATGACGGGAGGTAGGGCAGCTGTGAAGGGGGAATCAGAGAAGCCCAGGGGATGATTGTTAGGTAGATAAGGTTGGACATAAAGGACACTGTAGAGTTTAGATAGGAATGGATGGCAAATGACAAAAGCCAGTGAGATTGCTACATTAGACTTCTTTTCATCTTAAATGACTTTTAAAATGTTCATAAATTCCCTTTACTAATTTCTTCAAAAGCCCACTATGGTCACCTAATAACCACTCCAGAGGGAACCTCCCTTATAATAAAAAGGAAGAATCAAGTCAAACAAACAAACGTGTTAGCCATGTGTCTAATAGCATATGCCTCTTCATGTTTTTGTTTTTGTTTTTTTTTTAAGTAGAAGGAAGATTTCTTGCCCTATCTGAATTCTGAATGTCTTCCAGCATTTTCTGCACCCTAAGGGGGATAATGACTCCCCCAGGAAAAGCTTATCACCAAAAATATCATCATAAAAATTAATTCAGCTTTAGTACTCAATTCCTTCTCATATATACATAATTACCACAGGCTCAATAAATCCAAAGACCCCCAATGCTAGGGCTGGGATACTGAGATAACTAGGTGGCACAGTACTGGCCTGGGAGTCAGGAAGAACTGTGTGACCCTGGGTTAGTCACTTAATCCTGTTTACCTCAGTTTTCTCATCTGTCAAAAAAGCAAGAAAAGGAAATGGGAAACTACTCCAATAAACTACATTAAAATGGGGAAAGCTAATGAATGTGTTCAGTTTGAGATAGATTCAATTTAATCCTTGTGATAATATTTTTGGACATCCAATTCAATATATCCAGATGGAATGATTGGGATTCAAGAGAGAGGTTAGGTCAGATGCACAGATCAGGAAAACATTTGTACAAAGATCAATTGACTCAAATAGAGTTGAGATCACTAAGCAAGATAGTATGGAGGGAGAAGAGAAAAGGGCTCAAGACAGAAGCTTGGGGAGTATCCATGGTTTTTGGGTAGGCCCTAGACGAAGATCCATCAAAAGAGACCAAAAAGTGGGAAGACAGGTTGGAGAAGGAAAGAGGAGTATCATGAAAACCTATTATGATATAGCAGTCAGCAGAAGACAATCAGCTGCATCCAATGTTGCACAGGTTGAGAAAGAGGAGGATTTGGGGGAAAAAAACAAAAAACAAGACCAACCACCACACACTTTAGATTTAGCAATTAAAAGGGGAATGAGGAAGGGAATAAGCATTTACATAGTGCCTACCGTGATGTCATGGGCTATTAAGCACTTTACAAATCTGATTTCATTTCAAATTCATAACTAGTTTATGAAGGAGGTACTGGTCACTGGTAACTTTGAGAGACAGATTGCAGAGTGTTAGAAAAGAATAAAAGGGGAAAATATAGAGGTGTCTAATACAGATAGATGGCTTTCTCAAGGAGTTTAATCACAAAGGGGCAGAAAAATAAAAGATGACAGAAAACAGAAGTATTATGGTTTGGTGAGGGTTTTTAAGGATGTGCAGACATTGGTATGTTTTTAGGTAGAGAGGAAGGAACCAGGAAAAAGGGAGAGAATGAAAAGAGAGAAAGTGGTAATAGTGGTGACAATCAGATGGAAAAGAAGGGTTGGGATCAAGAGTGCATATAGAGCACCTCCTCTTTATCAGAGAGCAGAATGAAGGAAATAGTGGAGGAGAATGTCTGGATGATGTGATTGGAGGAAAATTACCTCAATTATTTTGGGTGAAGTATGAAGTAACATCTCCAAGTGAGTTTAAGAAGAGAGGAGGAGATTTAGAAGAACTGTTGTGGGGAGTAAGATGATATTGTTGGATCGGTAGTTGGGAGGAAAATAGGATTAAGGGGCTTGGCCAGGATCACACAACTAGTAAGTGTCTGAAGATGGACTGAAGCCATCTGAATGAAGCTCAAAAACTTTTTTTGATCACTAATCATAAGGGAAGCCCAATTAAGAGATTGGGAGACCTCACCTTTAAGAGTAAGTCTACAGAGAAAGTAACAATAGTAATAAGAACTAGTGATTATAAAACAATTTAAGGTAGGCACTATTACTACCTTCATTTTACAGATGAGGAAACTGACTCAAACAAAAAGTTAAGTAACTCATCCAGGATCACACTACTGTCTGAGGCTGTTTTTGAACTCATGTCTTCCTGACTCCTGCACTCTATCCACTGTACCCTCTAACTCACAAGAAAGTTTTCCTGATTCCTAGATCAGGGCTCTATCCACTCTGTTACCCAGCTGCCCTGGGGAGTGAGATAGGGAATTAATTAGGGAGAAATGGAAAGTTTGCCTTGTAGTAGAGAGGTCCCAGTTAAGTTTAGAAAACATATTTGAAGTGAACTGAATCAACATAGTTTCATGAAATACATTCATTATAATTTACCTTAGTCTATATAAAGAAAAGATCATAGGCTCACAGTATTAAGAGCTAGAGAAAAAAAAAAAACAAACTTGGAAATCCATTTCTCTATCTACAGAAACTAGTTATAGAGTTAGTTGCAGAGCAGATTCAGAGCCAAATATTTTTGACTTCAGATTAATGCTTTTTCCACTTTGTTGTGACTTCTCAATGTGTCCAGTCTGTTTTTGGAGCTTTGTCCAACCTACCCAGCTACTATCTTGCCCCATCTCTAGAGAAAAGCTCAACAAAGAGATGATTATGGCCATCAGGCCTCAGTGATAGTGTTCAGAATTAACAGATTCACAAAATATGTTTTTTTTCTTAAAAATTTGGCATCTGCAAAAAACAAAAACAAAACAAAACAAAAAACAAGCTATGCAAGGATTTTCACTGGGATCCTCTGAACAGCCCAGAGCATATTTGCACAATATTTTTCTCCAACATCTTTTTTTTAATCTGACAGCACTCCATCTTCTTCCTTTCTTCCTCTTTCCCTCCCCCTTATTTCATTAGTCTATCTCACTTTGCTTAGATGGTATAAGCTCAAAAACTTTCTGATCACTAATCATAAGGGTAGCCCAATTAAGAAAATAGGGGACCTCACCTTTAAGAACAAGTCTACAGAGAAAGTAACAGTAGTAATAAGAATTAGCAATTATAAAACAATTTAAGATTTACAAAGAGCTTTACAAATATTAGCTCATTCAATCTTCATAACAATCCTGAAATAGGCACTATTATTATCTTCATTTTACAGATGAGGAAACTGATTCAAACAAAAAGTTAAGTTACTCATTTAGGATCATACTATTAATTGTCTGAAGCTGTTTTTGAACTCATGTCTTCCTGACTCCTGCACTCTATCCACTGTACCCTCTTGCTATTCTCTTAGCTCCAAGAGTTGGGAAATCAAACGGTCCTCAAGGCTAGAAGTCATTAGAATGATAGATATGATAATTGCCATTTACATAGAATTTTAAAGTTGCCAAGTCCTCTTAATGTTAAGGTAAATACTATAGGTATTATTAATCCATTTTATAGATGGGAGAAACTGAAGTTGAGAGATTAAATAATTTCTGTGTGGTATAGTAGACAGAAAGCTAGCCTAGAAATCACAAAGACCCCCGGGTTCAAGTCTTTCCCCTGATACATTGTTTGTGTGACACTAGGCACCTCTGTTTCTACCTTTTCAGGTCCTACACAACTCTCCTGGACTATAATTGCTAACCTGCATTGGTAGATGGAGCTTCATCTTCCAGATCCCAAACCCTATAAAATCAATAACATTCTTCACTCAACTTTTAAGTTTTTGAGACAGAATTTGAAGCCAGGTCTTTCTACCTCCAAATCTAGTTCTCTAGCAATTACATCAGTACAAATCACCTACCTGGGTAGATGGATATAGACCTACTTAGTCTCTCACATTTGCTCTGCTTATGTGGAAAAGAAAGATTGCTTTAAGGCAGACAGTGAAATATTATTGATTTTTTTTAAAAGATGAAAATTGATTCTTTAAAAATCTCACCCTTTTTAAATGAACAGATGGTGTGTTAAAAATTGTTTTTACTGAGTTTAAAAACAATATCATCCTAATGACAATTGCGTAATGTGCTGTTTAATTAGTCAGTTGGCAAACGAGATGAGTTTTAACACATATAACTTAAAGCATCTTCTAGCAGAGAAGGGCCTGGAGGATTGTTTTATTTTTCCCCATCACTTTGATAACAATGAAACACAATTGTAATTTTGTAGTGTAACACTCCCCCTAGTGTAGTAATTGGTAAATTACTACCACTAGGTAGTAAATTGGTAAATCCTAAAATCCTCTTGATTCAAATGATGTTAAAGAAAAATCAATAGAGATCATGTAGTTCTTTCCTCACTTTGCAGATGAAAAAGCTGAACTTCATAGAGGGCAAGGAATTTGTCTTCACCATCTCTCACCTGGAGTTTTGCTTTAGCTTTTCTAATTGTTCTCCTATTTGTGGAAATGGGACTTCACATCATTCTACTCTTCAGTCCATTTTCCACACAGCCGATAAAGTGATCTTTGAACACAATGTTTCCCTTACAAGATTTTTTGTCATTTCTCGGATCAAAACCAAACTCTGTTTTGTCTTGAAAATCCTTCACAAACTGGGTTCAATCTACATTAAGATATTATACTTCATTTCTCTTCATGTATTCCATGGTAAAGCCAAACTGGATTTCTTGCTGTTCCTCACACATGACATTGCATTTTTCCCCAAACTTAGAAATCACTCCTTCCTAACTTCCATCTTTTAGAATTCGTTATCTACCTTCAAAGCTGAATTTAAGTCACTAAGTCTTTAAAGACTTACATGAACTGATACTAAGTGAAAGGAGTAGAACTAAAACATAGTATGCAGTAACAAGATTATGTGAAGTGATGGACTTAGCTTTTCTCAGTAATACAGTGATTCAAGAGAATCTCAGTATGATTGGGATGGAAAATGTCCATCTATATCCAGAGAGAGAATTATGGAAACTAAATGTGGATTAAAGCATAGTATTTTCACTTTTTTTTTTGTTTTGTTTCTTTGTTTGCTTTTTCTTTCTTGTAATTTTTTGCCATGTTGATCTGATTTTTCTTGTACATTGTGACAAATAATGGAAATATGTTTAAAAGGACTTCACATGTTTAACTCAGATTAAATGAGATTACTTGCTGTTTTGGGGAAGAGGGAAGGAGAGAGGGAAAAAAGTTTGGAACACAAAGTCTTTCAAAAATGAATGTTGAAAACTGCCTTTACATGTATTCAGAAAAATAAAATACTATTGAGAAAAAAATAAATATAAATATGAAAAAGGTCACTTTCAACATGAGGCTTTGCTTAATTTCCTTAGCTGCCACTGCCTCCCTACATATTACCTTGTATTTAAATTTCATGTAATGCCCAGCACATAGTAGGTGCTTGATTTTTTTTTTTTGATTCATCACTCTCAATTATTTACATGGGTAGTAAATATTAGGGGTAAGGAATTCAAATCCAAAGATGATGAAATGAAGTAAAGAGTAGGGAAGACCCAGATCCACAGTAATATATGGGCTGAGCAAAAAAGGAGCCCAAGCTATTGTTCTTTGGAAGTATCATATTGTCTAAGAGTTTTGAGAGAACAAAGAGAACAGTTATGGTCAAAGCCCATGGTACACTTGGAAAGAGGAGAAAAGTAAAGCTGCCCAAAAAACATAGTCTAGAAAATAAAAGATATGGGAGAGTTCTGCAAAAAGTAATGAAAAGATTTAAAAAATCTGACATTATTTGCCATATTCCATAATCAAGAATCCAATAACTATACATTTCTTCTTTGGAGCTAATCCTGATTACTATAGTTTCCTGGAAATCAATTTCAACTATTATATTTTCTTTTTTATTTACATTGTTGTAGTTATTGTGATTTTTTCTAACTCTAGTCTTACTTCATTTTGCATGAATTCCCAGAAGTCTTTCCAGACTTCTTTGTACTTATCATATTCATCATTTCTATTACATTCATTTGCCACAATTTGTTTAGCCATTCCCCAATTGAAAGGCATCCACTTTGTTTCCAATTCTTTTAGGCCACAAAAAGTGCTGCTATTTTTCTCTCTAAGGTGAACTCTAGGGATCAAAGGTATAGACATTTTAAGCCACTTTCTTTGCATAATTCCAAATTACTTTTCATAATGGTATACAATCATGATAATGAATGTAGTGAACTCAGTTATAAAATGACAGTGATAAAGATAGAAAATGAATTATAAAACAGAACTCATCTGTAATAGAGTCACAATCTACAAGGGTTCCTCATTCCCCCAGCAATATGAATTAGGCTGTTTTTAGAATGTCAATAAAGCTGCCCTTGGGACTTTCTAGGCACAAGGAACAAGAAACTAAGATTTCAACTGCACTTCCTTTGACCTACCTTTCTTGTAGCTTCTGGCTATGTTAACATGGGCCTCCTGGTTACAAAAGAATATAAAAGGCCCACCCAAGGGGAGCCAGGATCCTTAGGAACATTTGTCAGATGTTCCAAGAGCATTTAAATTACAATAACTTACCTGACTGATCAGACACAATTGTTATGTAAAGAGGTGGGAGGAATATGGAATATAATTTCTACCCAAACTAAGTAGTAAGCTTATATTTTCCATGCCATAGCTAAGTAAATTCTTTTTGCTAATTACTAAATGTCTACTTGTCTCATTTTAGTCTAACATTACTGAACCTAAACTTAACAAGTTACTGATTTTCTCATCACACCAATAATTTTCTGCAAACAAAAAATACACCTAAAACAACAAAAAACATGTAGAGTTTAAGTGAGAGAAATCGGGGGAAAAAGTTATGCTTCTGATGAATTAAAAAAAGTAAAAGTATCAATTACAATTTTAGATAATGCAACAATAAAAATAAAATCAATAAGAGAAAAAAGCATTATACTTAAAGACAACAAAGATAATAAATATTCAAATTCATTATCAATATTAAATTTATTGTACCAAATGACATAGTAACTAATTGCACAAAAATAAAACTAAATGAAATGAAAAAAACCAAAAAAACAAAAAAACTTGATAGCAGCAGTAGCCCTTTCTCACCCCACTTTGGAGTTTGTAAGCTCAGTGGTCATTCATGATGACCATGTGAAACCTTAAGGTAAGACAGCTCCCAGTTATATATAACTCATCACAGAGAATCTCCTAACTGACTGCTTAGTGAGAGGAGCTGATTACTTTGGGGACCTGTTAAATCAAGAGAAAGTTTCTAGTTGGAATATTTTGACTTTGGCTGTCCAGGTAACAAGGATCAAAAAATGAAAGACAGTCCTCTACCCTGATAACACAATAACTTCATATAGAACATGGGCTTAACTAGGAAGATGTGTTACAGGGATCCTTAGCAGCTTTTGCCCTTTTGTATTTTCTTGATTATAAATTAGGTTTTTTGACTGTCTTATACATCTGGAATATCCAGAGGCCTTATCAGAAGTCCCTGAATGACAGCAATAGTGGTATCCAAAGTAATAATGACTTGATGGCAAATGTAGCATCTACATCAAAGAGAAAGGCCATCAGAAAAAAACAAAAAAACACCCAAAACCAACTTGACTGATCAAACAATATGCAGTGAGATGCTGAAATGTGAAATGACTAACTCTAGGACATAGTTAATGTAAGTTTAATTAGAGTAATAATTGTAGGAGACGTTCTCTAAGAACAAGAATAAATATAGAAAGATAAAAGAAAGAAAAAAATATTGGAAAAATAAAGCTGGTATTCCTGTGGTGATTATTGAATGGAAAACTGGACTATATTTATTCTAAAGAATCAATTGGGGGGCAGCTAAAGTGGTACAGTGGATAGAATACCAGCCCTGAAGTCAGGAGGACCTGAGTTCAAATATGATCTCAGACACTTAATACTTCTTAGCTGTGCGACCCTGGGCAAGTCATTTAACCCCAAATGCCTCAGGGGGAAAAAAGAATCAAGTAAGCATTTATTAAGCACCTACTATGTGTAAAATGCTAAGGATACAAAAAAATCACTGGGGATACAAAAAGAAATCATGACAGTTGTAAAAAACTGATTTATGCTAAGGCTAAAAGATATAAATAAATAAATGGGAAAATATTAAACATAGCCTTTGCAGGATAATCAATAAAAGACATAAGCAAAAAATAGTCATATAATCTGATCCCCACATTTTGCAGAAAAGAAAACAAGCCCAGAGAAGCAAAATTATTTGTCCAAAGTCACACAGACAATAAGGGGTAGAACCAGGATTCTAACTTGGCTCTTATAAATACAACCTGAGCACTCTTTAGGGGAAAAGAAGCTAAAATTGTTATAAAAACAACAAATAAAAAGAACTACATGTTAAAGATTTTTCAATGCATTATTAAATGTAACAGCACCCCAAAAAACCCCACTTAAGATAACCTTTCACTAATGGCCATAAACAAATTGTAGCCTATTAATGTAATTTAACAACTCTGATGCAATTAAGACCACAAGTTTGAATACAAAGAAATCTGATAAAAAGCTTAAAAAAAAAAAAAAAAGCAAAACCGGAAGGATAAGATACACACTAACTTTCTCAGATAAGAAGAAAAATGAATGACAATGATCAAACAAAAAATCCACAGGATGAATTAGGGACAACTGAAAAAATGGTTTTGATATTTTATGTACTGAAAGTTATTTGCATATAATAATTACTAATAATGTAATGTTTAGTAGTGTTGTTCAATGTTATACATTCAATAAAAATAATTTTCCTTTAAAAAATAAACTCAATGGAAATATTTCTGCAGAAATATCCATTACATTCAGAATTTAAATTCCTTAAATTTAAATTCAGAATCATCAATAATTTATGAATATTATATAAATATTCCCATTACTACAATCCTTTGGAGTTTATAAAGCCCTTTCCTCACAATAATCTTCTAAGAGATTGAAAGTATTCTCAACTTTATTTTTAAAATGAGGAAACTGAGGCACAGAAAAGTTAAATAACTCAGTCACAAAGCTATAAGTATTGGAATCTGAATCTTAACTCAAGTCATCTGTGTGTTCTCTTTACCAGACAAGCAAGGGCAACATTGATTCAAATCAAAACACATTTAATTAACTGCTGTAATGAAATAAGCAACAAGACAGATTGTTCCGTTGCACAATGAAGTGCAGTAATACACAAGCTATTACTGAACTTACAATGGGAAAAGGGACAAAAACTAGGAATGCACACAGGCAGGCAACACATGCGGCCAAGGCAGTTTAGCCGCCTTTTTTCTGCCTTGGATGCTGTTGCTTGCTCCTGGTGGAGCTGTCAATGAATGTCCTCTGCTATAAGCTGCTTTCTTCTAGAGTACTTGCTTGTTCCACCCTTTCGGTTGCCAATAATCTTACTGAGCTGCTCTCTGCTGCCATCTGTTGACACCTTAACTGAATTCAGCACAGTGAGAATCTTAACTCCCAATTTCAGTTCATCAAGCCAGGGAAAAATATTCTCTTTTGTGTGTCCAAACTAATCAGCTGCACCCAAAAAATTAGTTAGAAAAGGAGAACTCTGGTGATCCAGTTTGGGACCTCACAATTTAAAATCTTATACGAATTAAGGTGGACAAAGTCCTTTTACCTCCTCTAATATCACTGGTTGCCACACTCATTTCTTGAAAATTATGCTATGAATTTAGTTTTTTGAAATTACCAAGAAGATAGAGTATTTATCAAGTGTCTATTTTGTGGCCACGCATAATGCAAGGTAGGTATTAAAATGAACAATGAGGTATCCAAAGACTCCAGTAGGCAGCTGGTGATTTGAGATAAATAGGAGAGAAGAAATGAATGCAGATTTGGGAGTAATTTGCAAGGGAATGGTCATGAAACCAATAAAAGCTGATGAGAGTAAAGAAAGGAGAGAAGAGGATCCAGGAAGAATGCGTAGAGTATCCATACACAGAGAGCAAGATATGATCCAGCCAAGGAGATAGAAAAGACAGAAAAAAAGATGCAATTTATGGGAGTTAAGGAAGTTGATCAATTGGGAAGCCTATATATGAGTCCCTACAGTAGTTTATTGTGATGTGACATTATGATAAGGAAGTAACAATTCAAAGGCAACATCACAGCAGAGTGTAAGCTCTGGATGGTTTTCCCTATTAGGAAAGTTTCGAGTATAGTCTTAGCAACAGATTAAGGCTGCTTTCCAATGACAAATTTAGCTAAATACAGAGGGTGTCAACTTGTGGCTGGCTACTTGTGAATGAATTCTTTAGCTATGAAACAAAGAAAAGTTTTAATTGGTTCTCAATTCCATGCAGTCCTATTTTATTTCTACAATGAGGATGCTAAAAATCACATTTTTAGATTTACATACAAACTTGAACTTGGCTATTGACAATCTAAATATGAAATCCTTGGCCAATAACCCAAATAAATAGCATTTTGCTGAAGAGAGAAACTGATTCATATTAATCTTCATGAACATTCTCAATATAAATGAAACTAGAACAATGTGGTAGCAATATAAAAGCATGGAGTTGGTAGAATTGGTTTTATCATGAGGCAAAAAGAAACATTATTCCATGGGCATTTTGGTCATTTCATATTGCAGTACTCATAATTATTTACAAAAAGATTAACATAAAAATAATTGCAGCTGAAGACACCAACAAAAGTTACAGAAGATGAAGAGTAAAGGAAATTCTACAAAGAGTTCAGAAAGACATCTCAAATTAAATTCATTGATTTTTATATTTAGTTTCAATGCTAAGATGAGAGTATAGATGGTGAGAAATTTTCTGGAAAACAATTCAAGAAAGAGGAAAACCAGAGGCCAAGGACTGCATAGGCTACACAGAAGTCTCACCCCTTTATATCACGAATGCTTTCTTTCAGAAAAGAATTGGTAGATGCTGGATATGGTGAACACCAAATATTTTTAAATGGAACTGATTATATTTTAACAGATGAAAAAGATATTATTGATGTGGAAGTTATTCATGAATTAATTATTAAAAGAATGCCTTTTACCTATATTATGACATTCTATTGAATGAGCAAACCATTGAGCTTATCCATTAAGGTGTGTGTTTCTCTCTCTCCTTTTCCTTCCTTTCTCTCTCTCTGACAGAAATAGTAAATGGACAATGAGCTGGGTCCAGAATCAAATAGAAGGAAAATAATAAATTTCTTTAATGACTCCAAACTTCTTGAAAAAAAAAGTTCTATCATTTTCATATTAATATTTCACCTATGATATATGATTAAGTCATAGAACACTACAATTTCGGAATAATTAAAAATGAGTAGCACTCAGAGAGCAATGGAGAGACACATGGTTAGTATGAGTAGGCTCTAACAAAATAAAAAAGGAATTTTGAAATGGAGTAAGAGTTAAACTCAAAGACAAAGAGGGGCGGAGCCAAGATGGCAGAGTGCAGAAACGACTGTGTGAGCTCCTCTTTCTCTCAAACCAACAGCAGAGTAAGCCTCTGAACTCGTTCTGGAGTCAAAGCACCTCCAAATATTTGGAGTACAACACATTCCCTGCAGAAGATACCTTGGAAGAGCTCCAGAGCAAGTATGTCTCAGGCAGGCAAGGGCCTGGCGCTTTGCTGAGCTCAGACTGCAGCTTGGAGACTGGGCAGGAAGCCAGACCTGGGCACAGACTGGCAGGTTCGAAGCACCTGGGAAGTCCCTGTGAGACTCTTAGGCTACTCTGGCCTGGTTGTGGGCAAGTGCTTTGACAGATCTGCCTCTTATAAAAGGTAGATTGTAAACCACTAAAAACACTGGACCTAGCCCAGAGAGCCCAGCACCAGAAGTCGATCAGCCGAACTGCCCCAGGGCAAATTAAAGCAGCTGCTGCTCCTCTGCTTTAAACAGACCCCAAACTTTTTAAAAAATGAGTAAGAAACAGAAAAGAGCTCTCACCATAGACAGCTTTTATGGAGAGAGATAAGGGCAGACTTCAGATCCTGAGGTTCCTAAAGGGAAAGCAACTCCAGAGGAAGCCACAAAGGCAGACATGAGCTGGTCCCCATTTCACAAGGCTTTCCTGGAAGACTGCATAAAAAATCTCAAAAGAGAGTTAGAAGAAAAATGGAGAAATGAATTGAAATCAGTGCAAGAAGGAATGGAAAAAGCATATAATGCCCTACAAAAGAAATATGAAAAAGACACCAATTCACTGAAAAACAAAATTGGTGAAATGGAAAAAGACTGCAATGAACAAAAAAATTCAATTGGCCATTTACAAAAGGAGCTAAAAAAGGAAACTTTATAAAACAATACACTAAAAATTAGAACTGAACAAATGGAAGTGAATGAATCAATAAGACTTCAAGAATCAGTCAAACAAAAATAAAAAAATGAAAAAATAGAAGAAAATATGAAATATCTCCTAGGAAAAACAACTGACTTGGAAAACAGATCTAGCAGAGACAATCTAAGGATTATTGGACTCCCTGAAAGCCATGATGAAAAAAAGAATCTAAACACTATCTTCCAGGAAATCTTGAAAGAAAACTGCCCTAAGGTTTTAGATTCAGAAGGTAAAATCACCATCGAAAGAATTCACTGATCACCTCCTGAAAGAGACCCCAAAATTAAATCCCCAAAGAATATCGTGGCTAAATTTCAGGACTATCGCACCAAGGAAAAGATATTGCAAGCAGCTAGAAACAATCCAAATACTGAGGAACTGCAATTAGAATCACACAAGATCTGTCAGCTTCCACATTAAAGGATCGAAGGGCCTGGAATCAGATATTCTTAAAGGCAAAGGAACTTGGATTATAGCCAAGAATAACCTATCCAGCTAGAATGAGCATTATCTTCCAGGGAAGAAGGACATTTAATGATACAGGTGAATTTCACCTATTTCTAATGAAAAGACCAGATCTGAACAAAAAATTTGACCTCCAAACACAAAACTCAAGAGAAGCATAAAAAAGGTAAAAAAGGAAAGAACTCTTGACGGGTATACTTAAAGAATGGGGGTATAATTCGATATTACTTTGATAATATGAAAAAGAAAACGAGCGGTGGAAAGGCTATCATGCTGGGAAAAAGTGAAAAAAAATAAGGTTAAAAAAAAGGAGGTAAAAATAAAGTAAAATCTCTTGAAGAATCAAAGAAAACATAATATAATTGAGGGAAAGAAGGGAGGGAGATGAGCATTGTGTAAATCTTATTCTCATCAGATTGGGCTCTAAAAGAGTATATCAGACAAATTTGGTTTCACAGAGAAATTTGTCCTTCCTTATAGGGAAGTGGGAGGGAAAGGAGGAAAAGAAAGGGACAAACTAATAGAAGGGAAAATAGAAGAATCAGGGGAAAGGAGTAAAAAAGGGGGAGGGGCTCCAAGGGGGAAGGACTGTTGGGGGAGGTGGTCATCAAAAGCAAAATACTGGGGAAGGGGGAAGAGAGAAAGGGGAAAGGAAAAAGAAAAACATAACTTGGGTAAATAAAATGGCAGGAAATACAGAATTAGTTATTTTAACTATGAATGTGAATGGAATGAACTCTCCCTTAAAGCAGAAGCAGATAGCAGACTGGATTAAAAACCAGAATCCAACAATATGTTGTATACAAGAAACACATCTAAAACATAGAGATACATACAGGGTGAAGGTAAAAGGCTGGAGCAGAATCTATTATGCTTCAGGTGAACAAAAAAAAAGCAGGGGTATTAATCCTTATCTCAGATCAAGTAAAAGCCAAGATAGATCTAATCAAAAGAGATAAGGAAGGAAACTATATTTTACTAAAGGATACCATAGATAATGAAGCGGTATCAATAATAAACATATATGCACCAAGTGGTATAGCATCCAAATTCCTAGAAATTAACAGAGATGCAAGAAGAAATAAGACAGCAAAACTATACTAGTGGGGGATCTAAACCTTGCTGTCTCAAAATTAGGTAAATCAAACCACAAAATAAATAAGAAGTTAAGGAGGTAAACAAAATGTTAGAAAAGTTAGGTATGATAAATCTTTGGAGAAAATTGAATGGAGACAGAAGGGAATTTACTTTTTTCTCAGGGGTTCACGGAACTTATGCAAAAATTGACCAAGTGTTAGGGCATAAAAACCTCAAAATCAAATGCAGAAAGGCAGAAATAGTAAATGCATTTTTTTCAGATCATGATGCAATAAAAAATCACATATAACATAAGGCCAGGAGAAAATAGGTCAAAAGTTAATTGGAAATTAAATAATCTAATCCTAAAGAATGAATGGGTGAGGGGGCAGCTAGCTGGCACAGTGGATAGAGCACCAGCCCTGAAGTCAGGAGGATTTGAGTTCAAATCTGGTCTCAGATACTTAACATTCCCTAGCTGTGTGACCCTAGGCAAGTCACTTAATCTCAATTGCCTCAGCAAAAAGCAAAAAGTACATAAAAAAAAAAAAAAGGAATGAATGAATGAGTGAAAGAGCAAATCATAGACACGATCAATAATTTCAGCTAGGAGAATGCCAATAATAAGACATCATACCAAAATTTGTTGTATACAACCAAAGTAGTTATAAGGCATAATTTTATATCTTCAGATGCTTACTTGCATAAAATAGAAAAAGAGATGATCAATGAATTGGGTTTACAATTTAAAAAGCTAGAAAAAAAAACAAATTAAAAACCCTCAATTAAATACCAAATTGGAAATTTTGAAAATAAATGGGGAGATTAATAAAATTGAAAATAAGAAAACTATTGAATTAATAAATAAAACTAAGAGTTGGTTTTATGAAATAAAACAAAATAGATAAACTTTTAGTTAATTTAATTAGAAAAAGGAAAGAAGAAAATCAAATTGTTAGTCTCAAAAATGAAAAGGGAGAACTTTCCACCAATGAAGAGGAAATTAGAGCAATAATTAGGAGTTACTTTGCCCAATTTTATGCCAATAAATTTGATGATCTAAATGAAATGGAGGACTATCTACAAAATATAGATTTCCCAGGTTAACAGAAGTGGAAATAAATTATTTAAATAGCCCCATTTTAGAAAAAGAAATAGAACAAGCTACTAATCAACTCCCTAAAAAAAAATCTCCAGGGCCAGATGGATTTACATGTGAATTCTACCAAACATTCAAAGAACAATTAATTCCAATACTATCTAAACTATTTGAAATAATAGGGAAAGAAGGTATACTACCAAATTACTTCTATGATACAGATATGGTGCTGATAGCTAAACCAGGTAGGGTGAAAACAGAGAAAGAAAACTATAGACCAATTTCCCCAATGAATATTGATGCCAAAATTTTAAATAAGATATTAGCAATGAGATTATAGAAAGTCATCCCCAGGATAATACACTAGGACCAAGTAGGATTTATACCAGGAATGCAGGGCTGGTTCAATGTTAGGAAAACTATCAGCATAATCAATTATATTAATAACAAAACTAACAAAAATCATATGATTATCTCAATAGATGCAGAAAAAGCCTTTGATAAAATCCAACACCCTTTCCTATTAAAAACACTAGAGAGTATAGGAATAAAGGGGCTTTTCCTTAAAATGATCAGTAGCATCTATTTAAAACCATCAGCAAGCATCATATGTAGTGGAGACAAACTAAAACCATTCCCAATAAGATCAGGGGTGAAACAAGGCTGCCCACTGTCACCATTACTATTTAATATTGTATTGGAAATGTTAGATTTGGCAGTAAGAGAAGAAAAAGAGCTTAAAGGAATTAAGAGTAAGTAATGAGGACACCAAATCATCACTCTTTGCAGATGATAGGATGATATACTTAGAGAACCCTAGAGACTCAACTAAAAAACTATTAGAAACAATTCACAACTTTAGCAAAGGTGCAAGATGAAAAATAAATCCACATAAATTATCAGCATTTTTATATATTATCAATGAAGTTCAGCAGCAAGAGATACAAAAAGAAATTCCATTCAAAATAACTGTCAATAGTATAAAATATTTGGGAATCTATCTGCCAAGGAAAAGTCAAGAACTATACGAACTAAACTACAAAACACTTTCCACACAAATAAAGTCAGAACTAATTATTTGGAAAAATATCAAGTGCTCATGGGTAGGCCAAGCGAATATAATAAAAATGGCAATACTACCCAAACTAATTTACTTATTTAGTGCCATACTAATCAAACTCCCAAGAAATTACTTTACAGATCTAGAAAAATTATTAGCAAATTTCATCCAGAAAAAAAAAAGGTCAAGAATTTAAAGGAATTTAATAAAAAAAAAAAAAAAAAAAAAAAAGGCTGATGAGGGTGCCCTTGCTGTGCCAGATCTAAAACTATATTACAAAGCAGCAGTCATCATAACCATTTAGTACTGGCTAAGAAATAAAGTAATCGATCAGTGGAATAGAATAAGATCACAGGACAAAATAGGCAATAAGTATAGCAGTCTAGTGTTTGATAAACCCAAAGACCCCAGATTTTGGGATAAGAACACACTATTTGACAAAAACTTCTGGGAAAATTGGAAACTAGTATGGAAGAAATTAGGGCTTGACCCACACCTAACACCACATACCAAGATAAGATCTAAATGGGTTCATGATTTAGACATAGAGAGTGATATTATAAGAATAGTTTACCTCTTAGACCTGTGGAGAAGGAAGGAATTTGTGTCCAAAGAAGAAGTGGAACTCTTAATTAAACACCAGATGGATAATTTTGATTATATTAAGTTAAAAAGTTTTTGTACAAACAAAACTAATGCTGACAAGATTAGGAGGGAAGCAATAAACTGGGAAATCATCTTTATATTTAAGGGTTCTAATAAAGGCCTCGTTTCTAAAATATATAGAGAATTAACTCATATTTATAAGAATTCAAGCCACTCTCCAATCGATAAATGGTCAAAGGATATGAACAATTTTCAGATGATGAAATTAAAACTATTTCTAGTCATATGAAAAGGTGCTCCAAATCACTATTAATCAGAGAAATGCAAATTAAGACAACTCTGAGATACCACTACACATCTGTCAGATTAGCTAAGATGACAGGAAAAGATAATGATGAATGTTGGAGGGGATGTGGGAAAACTGGGCCTCTGATACATTGTTGGTGGAACTGTGAATGGATCCAACCATTATGGAGAGCAATTTGGAACTATGATCAAAAAGCTATCAAATTTTGCATACCCTTTGACCCAGCAGTGTTTCTATTGGGCCTATATCACAAAGAGATCTTAAAGGAAGGAAAGGGACCCACATGTGCAAAAATATTTGCGGCAGCCCTTTTTGTAGTGGCTAGAAACTGGAAACTGAATGGATGCCCATCAATTGGAGAATGGCTGAATAAATTATGGTATATGAATGTTATGGAATATTATTGTTCTGTAAGAAATGACCAGCAGGATGATTTCAGAGAGGCCTGGAGAGACTTGCATGAACTGATGCTAAGTGAAATGAGCAGAACCAGGAGATCATTATAAACGGCAACAAGACTATATAATGATCAATTCTGATGGACATGGCTCTCTTCAACAATGAGATGTTTCAAACCAGTTCCAGTTGTTCAGTGATGAAAAAACCATATACACCCAGGGAGAGGCCTGTGGGATCTGAGGGTGGACCACAACATAGCATTTTCACATTTTCTGTTGATGTTTGCTTGCATTGTTTCCCTTCTCAGATTTTTTTTTTTCTTTCTATATCTGATTATTCTTGTATAGCAAGATAACTGTATAGATATGTATACACATATTCAATTTGTCAAGTATCTTAACATAATTAACATGTATTAGACTTCCTGCCATCTAGGGGAGTGAGGAGGAAAGAAAAATTTGTAACAGGTCAATGATGAAAAATTACCCATGCATATGTTTTGCAAATAAAAAGCTTTAATAAATAAAATCAAATCAAAGACAAAAAAAAGAAAAAAAATTTGTTAGTGACATGGCAAGAGCAAGGGAAAATTAATTCATGCATTACAGTTAGAAAGTAACTTCCTTGAAAATAAACACTTTCATGATTTGTATCAATATTTCCAGTGTCTGCCACAAAGAAGAATTATGGGACAAAAGTTAGTGGGTTGAAAGAACCAAGGGAGGGTTTTAAGGATAGGGAATGTTTAAGTATGTTTATAGGCCCTAGGGAAATCGTAAACAGAAAGATTAAAGATAATTGAGAGAGTAAAGATGATGAAAAGGGCAAGGGTGGTCTGGAATGGGATCACTTGTTCACATAGATGAGTTTGCCTTGGGAATATTTGCAGAAACCATCTGGGAAGCTATCATTTGAGGAGGAGGGGGAAGAAGCTCACCAAATGACCTCATATTTTTCAGTAAAATATAAGACAAGATCCTTAGCTGGGATGACAGGCCAAGGAAAGACATGGAAGGTTTGAAGAGAGAGGAAAGGTTCTGAAAAACCACTCTGGTGAGTGGGACCAGGAGTCCACTAAGAATTGTCTTGATATACTAAGGGCCAAGGTGAGATTATATATTATAAATTTGTACTGCATTCAATTAGCATGGTTTTGTTATCTATCTCTTGCTTCATTCAGCAGCACAAGAGTAAGAACAAAGGTAGCAAAGACGGGAGTCATCTAAAGGTGAGATTTGGTGAGCCAACTTTACTGATAGGATAAAGGGACTACAGAAAGATGGGGAACCTTTTTTTTTTTTTTTTTTTTTTTCCAATTGACATTTGCACATTTATAAAATCATTCACAAACCATACAAAATTATCAATTTACAGAACTCAAGTTGAGTTGCTGTACCTTTCAGTTCAGCATCACTTGCAGTTGACTATGCAAATGATTTCATGGGCCATAAGCAACAGGTGGCCAGAGATTCCCCGCTCTGGACTAGAGAGGACAGAATGTCTAACTGCTTTATCTAGGATGCAAGATGAGAAAGGAGGAAGAATGCAGCCATTGCAAGGGTGATGGCCTGGGAAGGAACCAAGGGACTAGAGGTCACAGTGAGGATGAAGAATAAAGTTTGGGAGATAGGCCAAGAGAGGAGGAAGGACAATATGAATAGATAAGGGAATTTCCGAGTTTATAGACTGAAAGAGGTTCAACTGATGGTGACACAAGAGTAGTTAATGAAAAATAATTTGAGGAACTGGGAAATTAGGACATTTGAGGGAGTATCAATATATACAATGAACTGTTTTTCGGGAGAAAATAGACAGGTACTGACCCCATTGAGGAAAGAAGGGTGACATTTTGGAGGTCAAAAGAATTCTATCAGAATTTTAATTGGGTGATACAAAGAACCTCAAGAAAGTTGTGAAATGAAGAAGGGAAAAAATAAAATTTTAGACGTAGGCAAATTTGTTACTTAGGGAACAAGCATTTTAGAAAACACAGCACAAAGAGTGGACAATATTAAAATGGAACATTGATGCTGTTGAGATGGAAATAAAGGAGAAAGCAGTGAGGGATGGAAAACTGAGTTTGAATAATGATAGCTGTGAGTTGCTAATCACAGTGATGAGGGAAGGTATGAGAGAGTGGGTCTTCATTAAAGTTTGATGAATAAACTCAGTAAATTACCAATAACCCTAAGATTTTGACCCCAAGGTGGCAATCTTTCAGGATTAAGCAGTACAGTTGAAGGGTGATTAGTGTAGGGGGCAAGATTCAGATAGAATGAATTTTTTCTCCAGGAGGAAAATAGGAACAGGCTTCAGATAGACATGGAGAGAGGCAAGATAGGATGCAGTTTGTTAGTCCCAAGGAAGATTCTGGATGTGAAGATTGAGGAGGAATTTACCACTGTAAAATCTTACTTTTTGG
Organism: Myrmecobius fasciatus; assembly: GCA_023553655.1. NCBI lineage: Eukaryota > Metazoa > Chordata > Mammalia > Dasyuromorphia > Myrmecobiidae > Myrmecobius > Myrmecobius fasciatus. The sequence continues at coordinate 321,433 of JAJPUD010000121.1, read as the reverse complement.
CTGACCCCATTACTCTTCTCAAGTTGCTTTAGCAAGTTCTTGATTCCTTTTACCATTAAAACCAAGAGCCTTTCTCCCCAGGCCTTAACCATACTGACAAAGAATATTTGACATTGACCATTATTGGATTTTGTTTCTTGGAATCCTTCTCCCCTTGACTTCCGTAAAATGTCTTCTACCTTCCATCATGCCCTCTACCTCAGGTATTCTTTTTGACTGGTTCTTCCTCCCATGTTTTGAGGCCTCCCCCTTACTTCTCCCTTGGTAATCTTATTCACTATTTTACCCATCACTCATTCAAATGACTCCCAAATCAACCCAAAATCTCTAGTCCATTTTCAAGTGCCTGCTGACTATTTCTATCTGAATGTCTCAGCAATTTCAAGCTGATCTCATTCTCACTCCATCATTCCCAAAACACCATTCTCTCATCAAGCAAATTCATTACCTCAATTATCTTTAACCCTTACCTCTATCTCATCCAATCTTTTTAATCTAATTCAGTCTTAATTCAATCCATCACCTCCTCTCAATCTGTTACCTTATCTATAAAATGAGGAATGCATATGGACTCTGAGTTCCCTCCAAAAGTTAATATTTTTTATATCAGACTTCTGTGGCATGCTAGTGAAGCCTTTAGATTACTTCTCAGAAAATTTTCAAGTAGATAAAAAACACATGGAGAACATTTACATATATATATTTCCTCTATTAAAAACTCTGTAAGGTAAAGGGTAGGAGTGAGGATGGTCAAATCTTTGCACTAAGCATGTATTATAAGGGTTTGCCACTTTAAAATATATAAGGAATTGACATATAAAATCTAATGCCATTTATTCCAGGATGGATATGTGACAAAAAAATATGAACAAGTACTTCTCAAATGAAGTGAAAGCAATTAATAACTAAATAGAATAATGCAGCAAAGGGGTCATAGCAGAAAAGCAAATGAAAACATTTTTAAAAACCAAGCACACACTGGCAAAGAGGACAGGTACAAGGTTGGATGGGTTTTGGAAAAAAATGTACTATTTGTGGCTAGAAACTGGATAAGCAACTGAACCATGGTTTAAAAAAATGAAATAATAATGCCCTTTGAGCCACAAATGTCAGTAGTAAGAAAATATCCCCAAGAAGGAAAGTCTTGATATATGCTAAGATGCCCATAGCTTGAGAAATGGATAAAAATTATAGTACACAAATGTAAATGAATCTTACTATTATATAAAAGTGGAAAAAAAAAAAACACCACACCAGAATTATGGGAACTTACATGGATTGGTATGAAGTAAAAAAAGGAAAAAATGATATAAACAAATGGAAATGGAAAAAAATAAAAATAACAACCCTGGATGTTCAATTCTTTGCACTGATGAGAGGCAGCCCACGCACAATCAGACTTAATATATTGATTAGTTTTGTTGAATTGCCTTTTTTTGGCATAAGGGATGCCTCATTTCATATCACTAAGTTGAGGAAGTGGCAAAGATATGTATGGAAAAGTTAATAGAAAAACAAAAGCTGTTAAAACAAAATTTTAAAAATATAAAAATAAGAAAAAAATCTATTGGTCAATATAATGAATGATTTAGAATCAGAACTGAACTCAGTCTTCAATTTGGGGAAAGAAGAAAAAAAGATAAAGACGGTAATGTTTTTGTAAAGTTTTTATTGTGAAATATTTGATTTAGAAAAAAGTACAAAATGTCAACAGTCAGATGTGTGCAAGTACAGTATTTCAATAGTTTATACATGTGAACAGCTCAACAGCGTCACTGCAAAATGCATACTTAGACCAATACTATCTAAAAAGGACTGCAATATTAACAGGCTTAAAGTACATAAATAACTTGAGCCAAAGTGGCTATCACTTGTCAATGCTAATGAACAGGGGAAAACAAGCTAAAAAGCACAATACAGCACACAATAATATCTCCTTACAGATCCACAGTTAAAGAACATCAGGCCATTTTGTCAATACACTACAGATCCAGGACATGATGGGCTAGAACTCAATGTATTTGTTTACAACCATAAAAATTTAAGTTTTAAAATGAGGTCATGGAATAAAAAGAAAAAAAGGTATTATTTAAATTAGGACTAAACACTGTGAAGCCCCTAAAAGGTTTAAGCATTAGAATTTACAAAGCTGACAAGTTCAATTGAATTTCCTGGTGTTCCTTACAACAAAAATAAAATTTTAAATTGCAGCAACTTCAGCAAGTTTGAATGTTATTGAGTGTTAGTAAAATGGATGGTTTGCTTTAAAAACTATAATGACCCCTAGGGAATGAGAAATAGGTATGAGATTGGAAAAATACCAGTTATGAAAGATTTTAAATGAAAATAAACATCTTTTCAATTTAGTAAATCTCTTCAGCATTAAAATGCATTGTAGTATAGTACAACTTGGGGAGAAAATGCTAAGTTAAAAGCATAGTAAGTTTATTAAACCTATGAAGACTATTAAACTTAATGTAACTATATGTATGTGTGCATATTTGTATACATACACATATATTTACAAACACACACACATATATTTAAACTTAATGCAAATAAACTGATGCTTTTACTTTCAAGTTAGAAATATTCAGGATATGCTTTTACTTGAAAACTATCCCAACTCTGTACTTCTAAATAGGGCTCATCAAAGAATGAGAGTATGATTCTATACTGAAAAAATGTAGGAATAAGCTACTAAAACACAAGCCATTTCGAAAAGACTAGCACCACCCACAAACTATTTCAGAAAGCCATCCTTTCCAAAGGCAACAAAATTAAAATGTTGGTTTAGATAATACTTTAAAACATTAAAATTTTTTACAATGATATGTCTAGTAAGAATATGGTGGGCACAAGTAGTTTGCCCAGAGCAGAGTTGAGCTGGTTTAACCTAGAAGATACTAAGGGCAAGAACTGCTGATTTCATTATATGTAAATAGTCAACCCAAGAGAGTACTTTTTTATTTTTTATGCTTATGAAGCAAAAGGCTGAAGTGATACATTTTTAAAGCAGACCAATTCCATTCAAGACTCAAAATTACATTTTTTAAATTTTTTTTTTTAAAAAGCCCAATATATATATATTTCACACTAACATAACACACATATCATCCTATACTATCCTTTTGAGAATAATGATTTAAGACACTGGGATAGTTTGATTTGTAATCTCCACTGGAATCTGCACAAAGTTCCAATTCATTCAAAGAAAAATAAACAATAGCTTCAAAGGAAATTTAGAAAACATTAGAATTTATCGAATTATGCAGTGATGACTATACATATTCTATTAATCAGATAAAAGTAGAGAAAACAGTAGTAAAGATGTTTTAAAAATATTAATATTCAACTAAGAAGAAATGGAACTACGTATATAGCTATACATGCATGTTTCTGCACACAAGTGATTCACTGTGGCAGAATTAAAATTATGTCAAAAGATTTAAAATGAAATCTTTTGGGAAATGACTGACAAAATAATAGGACCAATACCATCCCCTATCCTACAGACACAAATCACAAAGACCTAAAAAACCTATATGCACTAATTGTTGCTAGTTCTTAATACAACCTCAAGAATTTCACTAGCAGTTTACATTTCCTTTTTTAATGCCTCCTGTACATATGCATTTATATACAAACATTTAGTAAACATGACCTTAAAAACAAAACCTTATGTACAAAAGACCAGCATTCCTATAAATAAAAACATTAGGTGGCAAAAAGGCACTTGTAAGTAAAAATCTACAGTAGTCTTTACAAAACAAAAATGTATTTTATCTTGAATACTGTACAACAAATGTTAAATCCTATGAAAATAATGAAAATACTAGGCTACTCATTGACTACTAATGATGCAACTATTAAAACATATTTACATATATTTCTGAATTTCATTTAATAAAAGCACCATGATTTCCCTCCTAAGTTTACCATGTTTCAATAGAAAGTAAAAGAACACAATTGCCAAAAACTTAAGTGTTCATAATATTCCTTATTCCAAAAGTTATTATATATTCCTAAAATTGAAAACAGATCATCTGAAGTTAGCAGTGTCAAAGAAATCGTTGCTTTTAGCTCTTAAAAATGACATTATTTATTGCATGTTGCGTTCTTTTAAAAGAGCACTATTTTCTGTCCTTTAATAACTGTTAATACTATTGCTGGCAAAAAAAGTTGTTGGATATCAAAAAATTAAAAAGATTCTTCAAGCCAGTTGAAGTATTTTATTTGAATACTTTTGACAACTAAAAAAATGCTGCATTAGTTACAAAAGTGAATAGGAAACACGCCAACTCATTTGGTGTGCAAAAATATGTTTTCTACTACACAGAATTTTAAGGGCTTCACAGAATTATTCAAATTTACAATTTAAGCAGAACACTAAATATGAGTATTTATTTCCTCAGGGTGATGTTAATATACTTCCACTTTTATCAAACTTTTTACCCTTCGACAATGCTGCAACCTGTTTGAGTAGTTCTCTATTTTTGGCCTGTAGTAGACAAAAAACACTTGTGATTAAAAATGAGGTTTTTGTAATAAAAAATTTGTTTCAAGGATAATTCCATTAATATTACATAAACAATAGCATTATTACAATTTACTTTGCAAAAGATTTCAAAAGTAATGTAGAAACTCATGATTCATTAGCTTTAAGAATGGACTAGACTAGGAAAATGTACTTTTACCACTCTCTTTAACAATGTTTTTAATAACCACACTATTTTACTGCATATTATGCTTTATGATTTATCAAGCCCATTCATATATATAATTTCATTTGATTCTCACAAGGATTCTGTGAAGAAGCTAAGGCAAATACTGTTTACAAATGAGGAAATAGATTATGTGAAAAGACTTGTCCAATAGGTCTTCCAACTTAGTCTGGTTCTCTTCTACAGAATATACCAAAAGTTTTCGAAACACAAACATCCTTGTTGTGAACACTAGGTCCAAACAAAAGATACTATTTTGTGTAATTTTTCTGGGTGCTGAAAATATTAAACCTAAAAGTCCATATACTACTCACTACCTGTTTGTTAGTTTCAACCCTCACGCTTATCTGATGTTACCAATTTGATGGCCTCATCCTGTACTCACAAATGATTTTTTAAAAACTATATCCCAACAACCCAATTTATGCTTATTTCCTATAAGAAATCAAAATCTTATCACTTCTGGTACCCTCCTTTGAACACTCAAAACTCAATATTTTGATTTTTTTTCTTACTTCTCATCAATGGTGATAAACAATGAAGGTTTAAGATCTTGTCAATTTAAATTTTGCAAAATTAAAAATCCCAAATACTTCTATGTATCTTCTGTTTGTGCATGGGCATGTGGAAAATGGGGGAAGAGAAAAACCAACAATTTTAAGACTGAAAAGGCATCAATAAATTGACATTTCTTACTATTTAACTAAATTCCTCACTAGCTTATTCTGACACATCAGCTAATTTAAAAGTTGTGTTTTGTTTTTTAAACTTCATTAGAAAATCCAGATGTAGAACACTGGAAGGTGAGAAGTACTTTAAGAAAAATCATCTCGGGGCAGCTAAGTGGTGCAGTGGATAGAGTACCAGCCCTGAAGTCAGGAGGACCTGAGTTCAAATCTAGTCTCAGACACTTAACATTCCCTAGCTGTGTGATCCCTGGGCAAGTCACTTAACCCCAATTGCGTCAGCAAAAAAAGAAAAAAGAAAAATCATCTCATTGGTATTCATAACTCAATCTTGTAAAAACAAACAGAAAAGTCTAACAAAGAAGTTTGACTAAGGATGCAATACATGGAAGTAGTTTGAATCAAGTGATATTACTGCTATCTTAGTCTGGATTTCACTCATTTTTATTTTTATTAGGTTTAACTATGGAATATCTTGCAAAATATTTAGAACTCGGAGAAGAATTCAACATACAAACCTGACTCATTAAAAAAAAAATAGAAAGCTTTTATAAAAGACAATACTTGTTGACTACCACCAATGATACTTCTCTACTTCTCTCTCCAAATGCATTAATTACCAGAAAAATAATAAAGAAAGAAATCGCAAACAAATTTGAATAGGGGAGTTTCTTCAGGGCAGACAGAAGGCATTTAATTTTAGATCAAAAGAGTTGTCGTGATGGTAAAGAGAGATAGATGAAGACCTGGAAAAAGGACCTGGTAATAAATTATCACTTGTTTTCTTCCATGTTGAAATTTTACCTAGACAATTCTAGCATGAACTCTGAATTTACAATTTTCTCTTTAAGCAACCCACTTTATAAATCATGGGATGCATCCTGGAATTATATCACCCTTCTCTCCTGCCCTCCATGCTCTTTTAACTACAATACTGCTCACTCTTACAACTGTGCAGTAGTGGAAAACAATGAAAAAAAAAAAGAAAGAAAAGAGATAAAGACAGAGCATGGGAAGAAGTACACACATATGTGCCTAAAGTAAATAAATACTTACAAAAGATATACTCAATGAATATGACAATTTGTACTTTTTGTTCTCTGTAACTCATAGTTCAAGTAAACTGTACATTAAAAAAAGTATTTACCTGTAGTTGTTCCACAGTTTCCTTGTGAGCTTTCTCCATACTGTTCATTTTTGTTCTCAAATTAGATTCCTGGTATTGAAAGTCTGCTTTCAGTTCAGTTAACTAAAAAAAATACATCAATATATGAATTGCATTTAATATTTTTATAGCATCATTCATAATTCTATACTCAAAGTGGCAAATATTATAGAGTTAACATCTCATGAGTTCCACAATGGAGTTATTCTTTTTCCAAGTATTTTGTCAGTTTACAAATACTTAAGTCTTACTAATCAATTTGAATGTTATTAAATAATAAATTAGTAATGGATTTTAATTTCAAGGCAGCAACTAAGTATGCACTAAGGTTTAGAAAAAAACACCTGTTTTTCAGGGACCTTATATGGCTCTATGTCTCTCAGCACTTTGGCATTTTTTATAAGCAGGACAACTCATACAGCATACTTTAAGCATGTAATATATGCTGGGAAATACTTCCAAGATTTTAGAAAAAATAGTGTATTTTATGTAGTCAATGGCTTAAATGACAAATTTTACTTTAAAATAACTGAAAACCTAAATAAATAAGACTTTTGGCTAAAAGTATATAACTTGAAAAAAAAATTCTAACAAGCTAAAGATAATCTTTTCAAATATATTAAAATAAGGACTTAAGATTTTCCTTATTAATTTTAAAAGGAATTACCACCCTTCCCCAAAGAAAAAAATCTTTACATTTTATATCAAGCACAAAAAGGAACATTATAATCAAAGCTTATTTTCACAACAATACAAAAAATTCCATTGTAATTTGCTCATCCTTATTTGATATTCTTATTCTTGCTCGAACTAGAGGTTAGAAAAGAGCATAGAAGCAGTACTAATAAGTTTATGACTGAAGAAAGGGAAACGGCAAATTTCAAAACTTTTTTCAACTGCTACTTGGGATAACACCCACATTTATAAGTCACCTATTTGGTTTCTCACAAGAACTAGGTACTTCTAGCATAGTTAAGCTGAAAAAACTCCTAAATATCTACATGTAAACATTCTCACACATAAATGTGAGAGATTTGGAATAACATTAAACATCTTTAAGCTGGAAAAAAGCTAGCTTCAGGTGATGTTTCAATTTTAACTATTATAATAGAATTTTCATCCACATTAAATTAAGCATACCCTAATATACAAATCCTACCTTTAAAATCCAACCCTTTGTTCTATAAAATGCAGCATTATTATTACTTAAAAGATGATAAACTGATGATGAATAAGAACAAAGAAATTGACAATCAAAAAGAAATAGTGCCCTACATTCTAACCTAGTTAAAATCTTTGATCAATTGTGGATTCACACAGCATACATATATATAAAAAGACCGATTGTTAATTTATTCATAGTAATGAACAGCTAGCCACTGAAATGGGTATTCCTACATTTGTATATGGTAAGTCACATTTGATATACATGCTTTTTTTTGCAAATGTTATTTTAATACTGATGACTTGTAAAATGCCAATCACATCTTGCTAAATTATGGGGGGAAAAATTATAAAGAAAATCAAACTAAATTATCTGCACTGATGTGATGGTATAAAGCTATAAAAATGCTAAACAATAATTAAAATTCACTTTCACTTTTCTTTCTTTGAAATTACATGTTTTCAAATGGATACCGCTTAATTCATGTTCTAATTAGACTTATAACAAGTGGTAACCTGTTTTCAACCAAAAGATGAAAGGGATTTCCTAATTTAAAAATTATACAGTTGGGGCAGCTAGGTGGCACAGTGGATTAGAGCACCAGCCCTGAAGTCAGGAGGACCTGAGTTCAAATCTGGTCTCAGACACGTAACAGCTGTGTGACCCTGGGCAAGTCACTTAACCCCAATTGCCTCAGGAAAAAAAAAAAATTATACAGTTAATATCTACAAAAAGTTCAAAACTGGTTATCAAATAACAAGTAATCATCCTATATTTATATGTGCACAAATAGGAATTTTTATAGGGGTAGCTAGGTGGGTTGGTAGATAGAAAGCTGGGCCTATAGTGAAGAAGATCCAAATTCAATTTTGGCCTAAGGCACTTACTAGCTGTGTGACCCTGGGCAAGTCACTTAACCTGCTTGCCTCAGTTTCCTCATCTGGAGGAAGGAGCTAAAGAAGAAAAAGGCAAATCGCTTTAGTTATCTTTGCCAACAAAAACCCAAATGGGATCATGAAGAATTGGATATGACTGAAACATCTGAACAACAATAATTTAAAATTGGCAATCAAATAATCAGCAATCATCCTATATTTATTTTTGCTTATATTTGAATTTTTATAAAATTAGTTTGCAAGGTACCCATATTAAAAGATCTGATAATGAAGAATCTAGGATTACAAAGAGATATAATATTGTTCTAGATAAATTCAAGGAGAATAACTCACACTAACACAATAATACGCTAAACTAAAACTACACTTTTTGAAATGAGTACTAGAAAACAGAAATAAGTTCAAATTTAATGCTAATTTTTAAGAAATGTTAATTCATATAAATATGATAAAAGCACGTAACACATGAATTTAAAAGAATTGAAACTGCCTTAAGATGTTATTCTGATTTTACTTCTAAGTAACATATCCATGTATATTTACTTATAGCAGAATAACCTGAATATACAACGCAATTTACTATGTTGACTCCTATACAGAAAAGTTCCACGAGGATGATTTTTATACTATTGAGCCTCATTGGCCAGATTAAGAAATGTAAATAATTGAAAACAAAAAGCTCTAAATAACTCACCTAAATTAACAATGCTCTTTTCCCACCCATAGAATAAGGTTCACTCATTAAGCCAAAACGAGACATTTAAAATATGTGCATACACATGCATACATGTGTCTGTTTTGAAAGAAAATATTCAGAAATCAATAAAAGTCAAACTGATTAGTTCTTTAGGAAAACTTTATACTTCTCTATTGATGCTGGTTCCAAGGAAAACCATCAAAGACCTTGCTATTTCATTCCGAACTATGTACAAATGACCAGCAAACAATATGATAAATATTGTCAGAGAATGTCTAGTCTTATATTTTCAATTATCAAGTAAGAGTTAAGATATAATAGTTCAACAGATGGTACAACATTCTCACCTTTTTATCTTTTTCTAAAATGGTTTGGTCTCTCTGTTGTAAGAGACGTTTAAGTGACATCACTTCTTCTTTCAGCTGGCTTATAAGGACAAAATTGTCAGTTCCTCCACTATCTGCTGACTGATTTATAGAGCTACTAAAAATAAGAAGTAAAATATAATTAACAGAAGTCCAAGAAAAACAGCATGTGTTCAAAATGCATAAATTAAGACAATTCCACAAACATCCTTAAGGCTAATGCAAAAAAATATGTACCTGACAGAAATGGATGCAACTGGCAAATTACCTTACTAATGGCACACATTACAAATACCTGCAGAAATATAATTCAGTATTAGCTTTTAGGGGGTCAATATTTCTGGCGTAAAGCAATACGCAGCCAATTTGTACAGTAACATCAGTAAATGTTTGGCTAATGTACTATATAATAAATCTATTCTAACAAAATTTAAAAGTTTAAAAATACTTATTGAGTCTAAACTTTCATTTCTCTAAGGGGTACCGGTTAGAAAATATTCTCTGAAAGTATGTGGCCTTTTCCAAATTATTTATACTTAAAAAAAGTTTTTTGGGTTTTTTTTTTTTTGGTCTAAACAAAGCAGTAGGAACAGTACCGTTTTCATCCTATTAAATTTTCATTAAAAAAAATCCAATCTATCATGGGCACTGTCCTATGTGATACAAGAAAACTAACACAGGATATCAATTTATTTTCCTTTATCATATAGTTGCAACTATCAACCATCATTGTTCTCTTGGGCTGAAATTTCATAGCACTAAAGAAATCCAATTTTACCTATCTCCATTGGATGGCTTGGATTCCAGTTTGGGTTTTTTCTTTGGAGTTTCATTCTGAATTGCTGCAGAGGTTTTATGGCTGAAAACAAATAAAAAATGTAAGTCCAAAGTAATAGCTACAGAAATATCAACAGTGAATCGGAAAAATAAATGTAATTTACAATCAATCAATAATCATTTGTTAAGAGCTTACTATGTGCGGGACGGAGTGCTTGGAATACAAAGCAAAAATACAGCCCTTGTATTTTTTCAAATGCAGAGACAATTGAAAAAAAAATTACTGAACAGAAGGAAATAAATCTGTGATCTCCTGCACAAGGTACAAGATTTGAGCTGACACATGAAAGAAGGTATTTTATAATCTTTAAAAGTCTAACTACAACAGAAGAAGCAGAAATAGCAGAGATGGGGGGAAAAGCCGAAAAAATATAAAAACAGACCTGAAAGTCAGAAGTTCATAGGATTTTAAATCTTAATTTGTCTCTACCTAACCTCAATGTACCCTAGTTTCCTTTCATTTGAAAAATGAAGAGATACAACTAGATTTTTTTAGGCAAGTGTTCCATTTTAAAATATTAAAAAATACTAAATTCAAATAGTTCAAAAATGATAAACGTTTACCTCTGTTTCCACAGTCCTTGCTCTTGTTCTGGACTCAGACTGCTGATTCTGAAATACACACAATTAATGTCTAATAATATCTATTAATAATATTTGTTACCAAAGGAAAACAAAATTAAACTTTTATCAGCATGTTTTTGTCAGCAAAAGAGATTCATTTAAGTTATCAGAATGAAAATTGCAATACAGCCAATTGTGATCCTGTACTGGTCTATAACATTTTTAGACTTGTGAATTTCAGTTTAATTTATGAAAGAAACCATGAAAAATAATTTAGTCAACTTCACCAGGCATCTTTATGGGTTCCTGGAAAGAAAGCACAGCAATGGAGAGGTCTTTATAATTTGTATTTGTGCCATACTCTCCAGACTAAAATCTAATATATGGGGCCTTTTAAAAATATGAAAATCATCAGATGGTTACTATAACTTCAAAGTTTGAAAACCACCAATTTAAAACTACAGTTAAGATGGTTTAAGGCTTAACCATCTGTCAGTTGGGATTTTTACTCTATTTTAAAGATTAAAGCATGCTTCAGTAAAAATTCTGAACCTGAAGAAATTCTTCCTTACTATAAATTGCTTTTGCTGTATTTTAAATTAGCATCTTTTTGTTCTGTGGAGTTTGGAAAGCATCAATCATCCTCAAGGGGAAAAAAACTTTCTAAACAGAATATTTCGGTTTCTCTAATTCCTCTAACTTTTCCTTGCTTTCCTTAACAATACTCCCAATTCTCTATACATCCATTAGTAAGGTAATCTAGATATAATCATCTAGTAAAGATTAAGATCATAATTGGGACAGTGAAGGAGTTCATAATTCTAATTTATAATACTGTTTATATATCATAGTATTCTTACTTCTTAAACCACTATGATACAGTGCTAACTTAGCTTGTTACTCATTGTGACTTTTGGACTTTTTTTCTGCTGTACTTACACAGATCTAGTCCTTCACAATCTTGCATTCATATACTTTAGTTTTTCTTCAAGTACACTATTCTGCATGTGTCCTTACTGAACTGCTGGGAAAAGAGAGTGACATACAGACCAACCTGGAAGGCAGCAATCAGAAATTAGGTGGGTCTTTTTGAGCAAAATGTGAAGAGCAAACCATAGGTTTAAAGACACAGTTGTGTAATAGTTCTGCAAACTGGTTATAATATCAGACCAAAACAATCTACTTGTATTTAGCATGGCAATATTTTTTTTTCCTGGCCACACTCAAGATACAGACAAGTAACACATCATCTTTAAAAAGAAGGGAAAAAGTTCTTCTCCATACACTCTGAGAATTATGCTCTCACTAGATTATAGTGAATCTGGGGATTCAACTTGGTCTTTGCTTTGAACTTACTTAGCATGCACCTTCTGGTGATCTATTGTTTTAGGTAACTACAGATAGGACCCTATAGTCAGTTGCGTACTCACCTAATAGTTGGGAGGTCTAGACCATATTTTTTCCACTTTAATGATGAGAATTTCTTGGGGGACAAAATCAAAAACCTCAATGAAATTAAATCTTATTAACATCAACTTCCTTGTGTTACTGTACAAGACCTATCATTCCATCACAGAAAAAAATTGATAAGTCTCATAGAATTTGAACTTTAAACTAGTTGTTCCTTTGTATCTTATCCTGAGAACATCTATTAACAGAATAGGGAGAAAATTATTCTATACTGATCTACCAATATTCAAAGCACTTTGAAAACTATGCACTTGTGGTTCACATTCTCCTTCCACCCAGAAAAAAAGTAAAACCAAGTAAGACTTTCATGCTTTGCCCCCTAAATCTAAATAGCTCTACGGAAAAAGCCTAGGAGGATTATGAAAATTTAAGGCAAGTGGGAAAAGTTGTAATTTTAAGTCTCAAATCTTTAATTCATCTCATACGGATTCAGAACGTATTAGACAAATGCCTCTTTTCTAACCTTTAAACCACAACTTTTAACTGAACAGAAATACAAAACAAATGGAACATAAATTTGCCTTTACAAAATAACTCCTTGCAAGTCCTAATTCTTTTTCTTACCCATTGGGCCAAATTTCTAATAAGTACTATAGACACATTTTTACCATTATTAGATTCTCCTAATAAATTTTAGGGGGTATGGGGAGTCAAAGGAGATAAATCAAACGATCTTCAATATTCACCCTAGTAAAACATTTGAAGGAAGCTTGCAGTAAATTTTGAAATGCAAAGTCTTTAGAATGTAAATTTTTCATTCCCTAGTCTTAACATTTAGATTTTTCATGTTGTTTTCATATATGATGTGCAAAGATTAGATAATTTTACTTTGTCAAAAGGTCTAGAAATAGAAAAATAGTTTTAAAAAAGATACAATATTGCTGGCATTTTTTCCTAATTAAAAAAAAAATGCAATGAAAAGATGGAAGTATTTCCTTTATCTGGGTATAAAGTTCATGCAAATGTCTTTAAAAAGTAGCAAAATGCTGCCATTAGGTAAGAATGTGATTTCCCCCCATACAGTTTAATGTCCTCCAATACTCCCATTGCATTAGTAACTATTTTGGTTATAAATATTTTTCAGATGACTGTATACTTACTAGTCTGAAAAAATAGGAATTAATCTGAACACAAAAACTTAAAAAATGTTCATGTTTTTTAAGAAATTTTATTTATTTTAAAAAACTCCTTACTATTACCCTCCACCCCGTATTTTCATATGTAATTTTCATATGCAGTTTTTATGAGAATGACCCTAGTGTTGAAACCAGAGTAATGTGTATAAAACAAGAAAATACTGAAGCTTCTGACAGCCCAAGTCTATGAAGTGATCATTTGTTAACATATTGTTCTTATATTACCCCTCTTCAATCTGTATTTTGAGAATTAGCTAAAAGCAAATTAATTCTCAGCCATATCATTAACACCATAAGGGTTAGTTTAAAAAAAAAAAAAAGATCTGAATATAAAAATATTAAGTTACAAGGTGGTGATGGTGGTGGGGACAAAAAGGAGGACACTATATTCTTTAAAGTGTTTACAACCTAGAAATGAAGTATACAAGGCAAATACCCAAACAGACAAGAAAGAATAAGATTAAATTATATCACTGCTGAGGTATTTTCTTATAAGTGCTGAGGGAATTCTTGAATTATACTGAATATACTGTAATCCTAAAAACTTACTTGTGGTGACTACTGCTATGACGATGGTGGTGATGGTGGTGGTGGTGGTGGTGTTTTGAATGGTGCTGGTCTTTCTCAGTAAGTGATGAGGAGGATGAGTTGGAATGTGAAGAACCCAGGCTCTTCCTTTGTTCCTTTGTCTTCTGTAAAACTCTCTTATAAGACAGGGTGCAAAGCCAGCATAGTAATTTTCCATCAACCTTTTAGAAGAAGATTTTATATTAGACCAAAAAGGTCCTAAATGAAATCTCTTAAAAAATTACCTAAAACTCAAGGAAGCCTTTCAAAGAGATTAAATAAAATTATTCTCAAACTTGAAAAACAGAACTTTATAAGGAATTTTAAAATAGGCAGTCTAATGTAACTTCAGATACATTTCAACCTTGCATTTTAGTTTAACTTTTTGATTTACTTTCTATGGAAATAATTTGAAATGAGAACTTAGTTCCCTTAAGGGCAAATTACTCTGCCTCCTGTTCTTATAAGTTTAAATTTCTATTCCATTTAGGAACAGAAGTATCAGCAGAAAGTAACGGCCATGAATGCCATTAATTTTTGTCTGCATTTGTACACTAGCTAATAAAATACTACATATTTTTCATAACAGTAAAACTCAATTCTGACTGAAAGAATGGAAACAGATCCATTTACAAGTCTACATAAAATCCTAAAACAGATTTAAGATGAAATGTTATTACTACTAAGAAAACATCTTCTATCTACAAACATTTATACTAAAAATGATTCAAAAAGAACTGCAAATATACAAGTCACTAAACACCAATTGACTCCTGAATTCAATGCTATCTTGACAATGTTGTATGGGGCTGCAAATGGAATCAGTCACCCAAAAATATACAAATACTGTTCCATCTTGAGTTCAAATTAGTAATATAAATATATTTCTAGATGTCACAGTATCATGAACAAAAAGAAAAATTACCTTTCTTCTTCCTTCCTCTTTCCGATCAAAAGCGCATTGTTGTTTGCACTGTTCACAGGTCTGAGGTGGTCCGTATTTTTTTTCCGAATTTGTGCAACGCTGACACTTTGTGCCAATAAACGCTGCAATGATATTACAGTACTGGCAAGGTTTAGGCTGAAATTGAGAAGAGAAACAACTTTCTTTAATTTAGGGGCATTTCAATAACGACAATCCTTATAATATTGCAGTGTAAAAATCAAATACTTTTTTTTACATTTAGGAATAGTGTTCACACCTGCTCAACAACCCATTGATATTTTATTTTGGGACTTATGAGCCCACTGTTACTCTTTGAAAAAACTGAAATATGAACCTAGTAGTAAGTTGGTTTTTTTAAAGTAATAATGTGAAAAACAAGGATAAATGCAAACTCCTAATTTCTTAGTCACACTAAATGAAGAATCATGTTATTTCAAGAGTTTTCTACCCCAGAGTCATTTTTAAAAAAATCCGTACAAGTGCATACATACAACTACAAACATAATTTCATCTTTGCCGAGAAAATATTTTAGAATCTTGTAGCATTTAAGGTCCTCATAATGATAATCAACAGACTGATCTATACTATACTACAGTAAGTCTAAGTATATGAGATTAGATAGAATTTGTACTGATTGATATACACCATAAAATTCCTTTTGAAATGAAGTCCTTCATACTTTTCTCATGAAATGTCATAGTTTGAAGGGGAAGACAGACAAAGCACATTTCAACTTTCTGAACATCTGGGTTCTATATAAATACTAGTACTATATTTGTTTAAATGTTTTTCCCCCAGGAAGTATGCCTTCTAGATTTAAAATGGGCATAAAACTTGTTAGTTTCACAGCAGAGAACACAATTTCCTCAATCTGTTTATTCTACATTTAATTAAATTTATGAAGTGACAATTTCAGATATATGCTGAAACTACTCATGTACCCCAAATTAACATTTTCTATTTAAATGTTTTGCCTTTAATAAATATTATTTGACAGGTAATTCTTCAATGACAAAGTGAAAATGTAAGGCACAGACTTACTGTCCCAAACTGCTTCACATTTTGCGCACACTTCTTGCAAATTGTGTTAGTTTTGCTGTAAAGAAAAATTCACATGCCAGAATTAAGTTTAAACACAACTTTTAAGCCACTGATATACCATACAAATGAGAGTAATAGATCAGAAATAACTCAAACCTTGTATTTCTTCAAAAAATGTATCATGAAAATAGTAAATAATATTTTTCAACATTAATTCTTGGTCCTATTAGTAAAATTTCAACTTTTAACCAACAAGAGAAAATCAATACTTTAAAAGTGCATCCTGGAGAAAAGTTTTATGATATTTAAAAGACTTTAACTATTTATATACAAACCTCTCCTGTTGAAATTCTGATCTGCAATAAGTACATTTTACAATAGGATGTGCAATCCGACATTCCTGCAAGAAATTAATATAGCAATCAGTGTTTAGCATATAGTCTTAAGTCTCTTCTACAAAGGGGGAAGGAGGGCAAACCTCTATAATTTCAAAATAATGTAATGTCTCTGCACGTAGAATTGTATTATATCCTAACATGGAATTGTTCAATTAAAATACACCATAATTTCTTAGGGAAAAGGTGGGTTTCTTTGTGTTTATTTTATTTCTATATGTTACTAGTAGAGTTAAACAAGACGGTAACCTGGAAGAGTCAATTTTAAGGTTTTGTAACCATCTGAAAACGCTTCTACTAATTTTGTAATGCTGCTTACAAATGATCACTTTTGCTTTTAGAATCTGAGATCCAAATTCTCAGTCCCATTCCCAAGCAAGTCGTACTGCTTTTCTGTGCAGAACAGGTCATCACTCAGTCCACACGTGAAAGGTTTAAAAGTGATACCTAAATTCAAGAAGGGGAAAGCTGAAAGGGCAGGGAACCAGGACAAAAATACCTCCTGCGGGAGACAGGTGGCTGTAAGTCCCGGGGGTCAGCCCCACCCCAGAAGCCCCCTCCAAGATCTTGGCCCCATCTCGGGTCACCAGGCGGGAGGCTACCTTCCCTCACGCCGCGCCCCGGGCAGAGAGAAAGATCCCAGACGCCAAATTCCGAGCCCAAGACTCTAAGCCCCGAGGCGCCGGCTACGGGAGGAAGGAGGCGGAGCGCGGGACACCCAGCCCCCTCCCCGGGCCACGTCCCATTAGACCCCGCCCGGCGCACACGGACCTTGCAGAGCTGCTGCCCCTGGGAGAGCTCCTCGAAGGGATAGCGTTGAGTACACTTTGTGCAGGCGTACAAGGCCGAGGCCGCCATCCTCCTCTTCCTCCGCCGCCTCCTGCAACGCGGAGCCCTGCGGGGGACTGCAGGGTAGCCTGGGCACCCGAGCCCGGTCGCGCGCTCCTCCCGAAGCTTCCCCCCTTGACTCCCACCCCTTGCCCACTACGACTCCGCGCTAGGACCCAACTACAGCGCCGCCACGGACTAAACACCAACGCCACAGCCGTCTCCCTCCGCCTTGCTTAGCCACCCGTCCTCCCGGCCCCGCAACGATTCCCGGCCGCTCCCTCTTAGGCCCCGACGGCGGCGGAGGGAGACGAAACGGAGAGTAGAGGTGTAGATTAACTGAGAGGCGACAGATCCGCTTCCTTCTCCTCTCCGTTCTCATTCGGATTGGCTGTTGCTTTCTTCACGTCACTCAGGCGCCACTCCCCTATCCTCACCCCGGATACGCACAGAGCCCCCACAAAGGAAGAAGGTCACTAGCCAATAACAATTCACTACGGTCTGCGCGCGAAACTCACTTAAAAACCTTTCCCCGGCCAAAAGCCCGTGTGTGCTCCTTACTGGCCAATCCAGTGTTTGGGGGAGAACTCTCCAATCCTATTGGGTAAATGCCCACCAAAGATTTTTCCCTCCTGCTCTGCTGACTCGGTGTTTCTTGACTTCAATTGGACCGAGTAATTTGAGCGCCTTCTATACTCCCTCGTCATTGGGTCGTTCTTGGTAAGCACGTCCCACTGAGCACTACCCCTTACCATTGTCAGACTTCTCTGAATCCGAGCAGAGAAGGCAGTGGGAATATTTTGTCTTCGCAAGGCCTTTTGCGGCCTTGCGAAAAATCGGTTTATCGATTTGGGATAGCTATTTTAAGACACTAATCCAAAATAACGCCCGGAAAAGTTTCCTTTGCCCTCCTCAAACCAGTCCTGTTTTTTCTTTGCGTCTCCATTGGAATTATCCTGTTTTGCTATTGGCCCTTTTGGTTTTCAATCCGACACCTTGTGGCGTCATCTTGGGGAAGGGGCGGGTTCTTTCCCTCCCATCACTCCCGGACGATGTCCTTTTCTTTGATTGGTTATTTGTGACGCCGGTCCGGGTTTGTTGTCCTTTCGATGTGCGTAATGTCCGCGCGCGCGCTGAGGGTGGGATATATCGCAGACTTCCTAACTTGTAGATACATCCCCCAGCCCCTCTCCGCCCTCACCCCGCCGCTGGTTCGGTGGTGGCACGGGCTCCCCGTCCGGGTGGGGTGAATCACCCCCTTGTGGGCGGGGCACGAATCTTGGGTCGGGGCTGGTGAACCCCGGCTGCCCTCATAGTAGGAGGAGCCTGCGGGCAGGCTGGAAGATGGCGGCGTCGACAAGTTATTCTCGATGCTCGGTAAGGGACTGTTTGCGTTCGAATTGGGCCAAGGACGCCCCTACGCCCGTTGCGGCCCTGGCGCCCCTTGCCTGGGTCTCATCGGATTCCTCGGGAGTCGCATTCGCTTCCCGAGTTTCCTCCCTTTCCACCCTTCCATAGCGTCCCCCGCTTCCAGGTTCCCTGGGATGATCCCGGCCTTTGGAGGTGAGGGTGACTTCTGGCCCGCCAAGGGTCTTTCCCTTGCCGGCATCCCCGAGCCTAGCTGTTAATATCGGGCACTGGGTCCAGTGGGGATCCTGGGCTAGGTAATCCCTGCAGCCGCCGGATGGATTACTGCATGTTACGGTGCAAGACCTGGGTTCTCCAGACTTCTCTAGCCTGGAGGGCGGTTATATTGGTCAGACTGGCAGAATTTAATGTGATGCTGAGTACGAATGAGTATAAAATCTTAAGCTTGGACTTTTGAAAAAATCACTTTGTCTTAGAAAAGATTTGGGGCTTTTAGTCGACTCCAAACTCTAAGTGAATTGCTGTATTAAGCAGGAAAATTTAGAAAGCTAATAGTCTCATTAAAAGCACCCATAATGAGGGAAGTGATTGTATTGGCTAGAGCATATTTGCAGTCAGTTTTGAATATTACTTAGAAGGACAATAGTTGTTTAGAACAGAGAAGAATTAGCTTACTTGGTGAAATGCAGTGGAAAGAGCCTGAATTTGGAATTGGAGGAATTGAACTTGAATCTTGCCTCTGTCATTTATTCATTACCTGTATGACATTAAGCAAATCACTATGTCTCTGGGCAGTTTCTTCATCTGTAAATAAAGGTGGTGGCCTCTGAAGCCCTGCTCTGTGATCCTATGAAATATGTAAATGATTGTCATGTGGAAGGGTCATTCAACTTTACTAAAAGCAGTAGATATAAGTTGTAAATAGGCCTAACTAGGTTTGACCAGAGAAAAGAGCTTTTACAGTTAACATTATCCAAAAATGGAAAGGGCTGACTTAGGAAATAATGGACACTCTTACAAGGTATCTTCTATCAAAGTCTGTCAGTTTCACCTTTGCAACTTTTTTCAAATTTGCTAATTTTCTCTGACATTTTCACTATGGTGCTGACCCTTACCTCACCCATTCATGGATGCAATAGCCTGCTAATGGATCTGCCTGCCTCAAATCTCTCCCTGCTCCAGTCCTCCTTTTAGCCACTAAAGTGACTTTCCTAAAATGAAGATTTGATTACACCCATCTCCAATAAAGTCCTGTGGCTTTTTATTGCTTCTAGGGCAGAGGTGGGAGATGTCTGACAACCAGAAGCAGATAATGATGAGTGAAAGCTAAGTACAACAACTTCCCACTGTTTAAGTTCTATAAATTGATAATTTTGTATGGCTCTGAAATGGTGTTAGAAAAATCTAGATGGCCCTTAGCAAAAGGAAAAAAAAAAAGATTACTCACTCTTGTTACAGGATCTGCTTGACATTCAAAACCCTTCATAACCAAGCTTCCTCCTGTCTTTCCATGCTTCTTAAACCTTACTATCCAACATCTTTAATCCTATTACATTAGTCTGTTCCATAAACAAAAACACTCCCATTTCTTGGTTTCAGCCATTTTTCTCTGTCTGTGCTTGGAATGCTAACCTTCCTCTACTCCTATTACTGATTTCCCTGGCTGTTTTTTAAGTCCCTTCTATTAAAATCCCACCTTTTATAGGAAGCCTTCTCCAATTCCTCTTAATTCCATTGCCTTCCATTATTTATTTCCTATTTGTCCTGTATATAACTTGCTTTGTTTGTATTTGTTTGCATGTTATCTCCTGGATTAGATTATAAACTGCTTGAGGGCAAGGACTATCTTTTGCCTTTTTCTATTCCCAGAGCTTAACACAAATACCTGATATATATTAAGTGTT
Source organism: Myrmecobius fasciatus (assembly GCA_023553655.1). Classification (NCBI taxonomy): domain Eukaryota; kingdom Metazoa; phylum Chordata; class Mammalia; order Dasyuromorphia; family Myrmecobiidae; genus Myrmecobius; species Myrmecobius fasciatus. Next base: position 300,678 of record JAJPUD010000121.1, on the reverse strand, counting down.
TAATAAGTGGTTTTTGATTGATTGGTCTTTAATATTTTAGTTTTTCTTGACTTTATAGCCACTGTTTTTCCTCTAAACTTCTGTGATTATTTAATGTCAAAATCAGAATCACAAAATTTAAGACTTGGAAGAGACTTGAATAGCGGTGTAATCCAGTGGACAAGAATCTCTGCTAACATAAGACAAGTGTTAACTAGCTTTTAACTGAAAAGCTCTAGTGAAGGAAAAACCACAACCTTCTCATGCAACTTATAACTGTTAGGAAGTATAGTTTACATTAGAATGCTTGCAACTAACACCTATTGCCTCTTATTTTGCCTTATGAGGACATTGTTTGATCTTGAGTGAAATGAAGAATATGGTTGTGATTTCTAATGTTCTTTCCAATTTTAGCAAGGGTATAAACATTATGAAATGAGCACTGTGTTTGGACTAAGGAGGTGAGTTTGAATCCTAGTCCAGCCATTAAACACATCTTCAGTTATGGACAAAATAAAGTATTTTTTTTCCTCTGGGTCTTAGTTTCTTGATTTATAAAATGAGCGAATTGACTAGATTATCTCCAAGGAGTTTTCTAATTCTATGTTTTATTATACTGTGAAATCTCTCGATCAAATAACTGACACACCTAGGAAAATTTGCTCACTGATAGTCACATCATTTAGTTAATTTAGCTAACGTATTTTTGAAGAGGTTTTTTTTTCTTTCCTACTCATGCACTTTCTTTTTTCTCCACCAAAATCTGATTATCCTTCAAAGCCAAGTTGAAATCTCCACTTTAGTGAACCGTTTCCTGATTAGATTCCAGCCTTCTATAGCTATGTGACTATAGCATATTTAGTTATCTATATTATCTATATCTATATTTAGCTACCTCCCCTAACCAAGTTCAAACTTGTAGAAGGGAATCTTGTCTTATAAGCTTTTCATCCCCCATCATGCTTTATATAGTCAAATTATCTGCTTTGTCGTAAATATCAAATTAAGTGTTGGGGATAATATAGCAGCATTTATTACTTACCATATGCCAGGTGCTGTGATAAGCATTTACAATTATCTCATTTGCTCAAGTGCTGTTCTTATTCCCATTTTATGGATGAGGAAACTGAAGCAAACAGATTAAATGACTTGCCAAGGGTCACACAGGTTATGTCAGAAGCCAAATTTGATTGTTTCCTTACTCCACATTCAATGCTCTGTGGTGCCATGAAAAGCAAAAGATATTTCTAGCTTATAGTTTAATGGGAGAGACCCTATGCAAATAAACAATCAAAATATCCAAGGATAAATTGGAGATAATCAACAGAGAGAAAGCACTAAAATTAAGGAGGAGTAAAAGGTACTTCCTACAGGAAGTGAGATTTTGGCGGGAACTTGAGAGAATTCTGGGCATTGGAGATAATCAAGTGAAAATGTCTGCAATCAGAAAATGTTTGTATTTTGTATGAGGAACAGCAAAAAAACCAGTGTCACTGGAACACGGTCTAAAGGGGGTAGAAAGTGGGGTTTTAAGGCCAATTTATTAACTGTTTTTGAATGCCAAATGGAGGATTTTATATTTGATCTTGGAAGTGATAATGAACCACAGGAATTTATTGAATAGGAAGGGTAACATGGTCTGAACTGGGCTTTAAGAAGATCACTTTGATAATTGAGTAAGAATGACCTCTGTTCCTTCTCACCTCATCTGCTTATTTTAAGGGGAAAGAATTAGGGCAGGGAAACCAACCAGCAAGTTGCTTGATAATAGACCTTGGTGATGAGGGTGTGTCAGAAAAGACAGAGACATAAATGAGAAAGATAAAAATCTACTGACCATGGAAAGATTGACTAGATGATGAAAGAAAGTGAGTAGTCCAGGATAAAACCTATTAGGAAGAGAAGGTATGGGGGAAAGGTAATGAGTTCAGATTTGGACTTGATGAATTTTCCTATTTATTGGGCTCAAGTTCTGAGATGTTCAGTAAGAAGTTGAAGAGGTGGGGCAGCTAGGTGGCTCAGTGGATAGAGCACCAGCCCTGAAGTCAGGAGGACCTGAGTTCAAATATGGTCTCAGACACTTAACATTCCCTAGCTGTGTGACCCTGGGCAAGTCACTTAACCTCAATTGCCTAAGCCAAAAAAAAAAAAAGTTAAAGAGATGTGAGGCTGGAAACCAGTAGAGAGATTAAGACTGAAGAAGTGGTTATGAAAATGATTATCATAGAGGTAATTAAATATGTGGGAGTTGAAGAAATGACCAGTAAAATTGCATAGAAAGACAGAAGAAGAGGGTTGGAGAACAGAGCTATACTTGTTGAAATAAATTAATAATTGAGTTTTTACTGTGTATCCAGTACTTTAGGACTTTGTAAGAAATAATTTAATGGTTTTTTGAGCTCACTAATGTTTATAATTTCCTTCAGAGGTATAGTTTGTGGCTGCTCGGGTTTCTCATCTATCATTTTTATCCTGTACACATACATACTGAAGCACATACAACCAGTCAGAGGAAAAAGAAGCCATATCTGACCATGTGACAAAGTATTTCAATAATGTTTGGCATAAGGTTTCAAAGAAGGACAAAAAGTGGGAAGGTGAGGCTGTCCTTATTGTGAATGGGAGGTCATTCACTTTGAAGGATCTGGAGGGCAAAGACATTGGAAGAGGCACTGGATATAAATTCAAAGATTTGAACAGTTTAAATGAACATGAAGGAACAGTGATTGGTGGAAAGGAAATAGCAGGTTGCACCTGTAACAAATGGCACCCAATATGGGGTTATTTGTTTTTGAAACCCCATGGGGAAGGAAAAGGAGAAGAGACCCAGTAAGACTTTTTCAGTCAGGGTAATTAAAATGGGCCAATATATCAAAGGGCCAAGACTGATGAGAGACGTAGGAAGAATGCCTACTCTGACTACAATCTTGCTTCTCCATTTGTCAGAAAGTTTGCCTCCATGGTGGACTATTATGATGTTAGAGCAAATTACATCTCAGAAGTTTCAACAGCTGCTATAGTGTCTCTCACCCTGTAACCATCCAGAGGAATAGGACAGAAAAGACTTTGATAGTGCTGTTTGCATTCTTCAGCATGTGAACTTCGAAGTTTTGGACGAACTAACTGACCATGCTGTTGGGAAGGGGGAATAATTGTGTTCCCGTAAAACAAAAAATGGGGAATTGTTAAGGACCATACTAAGTGTGAAGGGGTGGGTCAATTCTCCAAAAGTCCCCACAGCTGAATTAAATCAGAATTAGATCCCCAGCAGCCACTACTAGCTGATGGCTCCTGTAACCTCTTTCTTCCCTCCCTTCTCCCCCAAGCGGCTATAGTTAAGCACTGCTATATTTTTATATTTATATTTATATATATTCACACCTACCCATATAAACACATACGTGTACCTATACATACCTAAACATACATATGTAACCATTCATCAAAAACAATATTAATATGGCTGGCATATAACTTAGGGTTTCTCTTTTGATTGAATCTTTAAGTTTGACTTTTTTTTTCCTCCCAATAAATTCTATTCCTAATCCTTGTTGTAGTCTGTGTGTAGTGTCTTATTTCCTCTCCCTGCTAACTCTTATACTTTAATTCTATTCCTTTACTTGCCTTGCTATTACTTAACTTCTCTCTACCTATATATCCCTCCTTTATCTTCTTTTCCCTACCTTTTCCTTCCCTCTTCATCCCATTCCCATTAAACTATACACATTGTCCCATGGTAAATTTACATATCCTTCAAAACCTAACCATAGCCTACTCCCTCCCCCCTTATTCCTTTAGATATTTAGAAAGTGCTATACCCTTCATGGTATATGTGGGCATATATGCATGTATATATGTATTGTTTCTTATTTAATCCATTCCTGATGTGATTAGTTTTCAGAACTACCAGACCTCCTCCCCCCAATACCTTTGTAGGTTCTTTCTTTGCACCTTGTTTGTATAACATTACTACATTTATCTTTTCCTAGACAGTTTTGTTTTTTAGTCATTTACTCGACTCTGCCCGTCTTTCCTTTGAATTGCCCAATTACTAATGACAACCTTAGACATATGATACACATTTCGATGTAAAAAACACAAAACAGTTTATTCATGTTAAGGCCTTTGAAACATTTTTAATGTTTAATTTTCTATTAAGTTTGGGTTTGGTTGAGACAAAGTCCTGAAAATCTCCAAGTTCATTCAGTACTACAGATAATTTTGCTGGATATATTTTTGGCTGCAAGCCTAGTTTTTTTTGATTGCCGATATATATTATTGTAGGACCTGTGGTCTTTCATTATCATTGCTGATAAATCCTGTACAGTTCTAATTGAAGATTCAGCATATTTGAATTGATTTGTTTAATCCAGCTATTCTTTTGGTAGGGAGGATTAAATAGTTTTTTTCATTTTTCAGATACATGCAAATATAGTTTTCAACATTCACCTTTGCTAAACTTTGTGTTTCAAATTTCTCTTTCTTTTTCCCCTACTCCTCCCTTTCCTAGATAGCTAGCAATCCCAATATAGTTAAACATGTGCAATTATTCTAAACATTTTCATATTCATCATATTGTACAAGAAAAATCAGATCAAAAGGAAAGAAGACATGAGGGTGGAAAAAAAGCAACAAACAACAACCACAATAACAACAAAAAAGGTGAAAATATTTTGCTTTGATCCACATTCAGTCTCCACAGTTCTTTCTCTGGATGGAGATGGTTCTCTCCATTGCCAGGTATTATACTAAAGGGCAGCCGGGTCTTACCTTCTCCCAAGCTTCAATGCGCACGACCCTCGTGTTTCCCAAGGAGAGTCTCAAGCCAGAAAAAGATGAATCAAGATGCTCTTAATTGAGGTGCTTTCCTCAGCCAGCCTGCTCCACCATCTTTAGTCCCTCCTTTTATCCCCCTTGCCCACCCAACTTTTAGGAATTAACTTTGTGTTGACATGAGGGAGTCAGAAAGATCCTGGAGCTCACATCCTGTTAACAGAGCAACATCTTGGGGGCAAGCCTGTTTTTAGATCACTGTGAATTGCTCTTTTATCTGAGCCAGTGTCAGTAATCTCAGCAGGTCCCGGGTCTCATGTTTGTCAAGGGAACTTCACACAGTACCTTCTTATCCTCAAGTCAAGACAAACTTCTTATCAGGGTCCCCAACTTTTTGGGCCCTAACACTCCATCACAGTCTGTTGGAATTGCCTTGAATCACCTCATTGTTGAAAAGAGCCATGACTATCACAATTGATCATCACATAATCTTGTTAGTGTGTACTTTGTTCTCTTAGTTCTGCTCACTTAGCATCAGTTCAGGCTTTTCTGTAATCTGTAAATTTCTGTGATTATAGAACAATAATATTCCATAACATTCATATACCATAACTTATTCAGCCATTCCCCAACTAAGGGATATTGCTCAGTTTCCAGTTTCTAAACACTACAAAAAAGGGCTGCCACAAACATTTTTGCACTTGTGGATCCTTTCCCTTTTTTTATGATCTCTTTGGGATACAGACCCAGTACAAACATTCTTGGATCAAAGAATATGCACAGTTGGATAGTCTCTGAGCATACTTCCATATTGCTCTATAGAATGGTTGGATCAGTTAACTCCTCCACCAACAGTGTATTGGTGTCCGAGTTTTCCAACATCCCCTTCAACATTTATCATTATCTTTTCCTGTTATCTTAGTCAAACTGAGAGCTGTATAGTGGTACCTCAGAATTGTCTTGTATTTCTCTGATCGATGGTGTTTTAGAACATTTTTTCATATGACTAGAAATTTCTTTGTCTGAAAATTGTCTGATCACATCCTTTGATTATTTGTCAATTGGGGAATGGCTTGTATTCTTACAAATTTAAGTGAATTCTCTGTAGATTTTAGAAGTCAGACCTTTATCAGGAACATTGAATGTAAAAAATTTTTTCTCAACTTTCTGCATCACTTCTAGCCTTTTTTTAAAAAATTGTGCAAAGCCTGTTTAATTTAATGTAATCAAAATCATCCATTTTGCATTTCATATTCTCTAGTTCTTTAGCCATCCTTCTCTACAATTCTGAGTTGTAGACTATTATTCTAATTCAATTATAGTATCACCCTTTATGTCTAAATCATTTTGACTTAATCTTGATACAGATGTTAGATGTTGGCCATTGCCTAGTTTCTGACATGCTATTTTCCAGTTTTCCCAGGAATTTTTGTCAAATACTGAGTTCTTATTCCAGAAACTTGAGTCTAGATTACTATAGGCATTGACTATTGTATCTTGTGGACCTAACTTATTCCATTGATCCACTACTCTGTATTTCTTAGCTAGTACCAGATGTTTTTGGTGACTACTACTTTATGATCTGGTACAACTAGGCCACCTTTGTTTGTATTTTTTCCATTAATTACCTTGGAATTGTAGTCTAATTATTCTTATATTTTTCTCAATGTTCTTCGGATTATTGTTTTTCTTAAGATGTTCTATTTTTCATTCATTATGTTTTGTTTTGTTATTTCCTGGCCTCTTATAGGCTTTCCTGGCTTCCCCTTGCCTAATTTTAATTTTCAAAGAATTATTTTTTTCCTTAAGAAAAAAATAATTGTTTTTTTCTTTTTTTTTTTTTCTTTGCAAAACATATATATGGGTAATTCTTCAACATTAACCCTTACAAAGCTTTCTGTTACAAATTTCCCCCCCCTTCTCCCCACCCTAGATGGCAGGATATCTATCTACTACATGTTAATTATGATAAAATACTTGACAAATTGAATATATGTATACTTATTTCCACAATTAATCATTGTTGTGCAAGAAAAATCGTATCTACAAGAAAGAAATATCAGATAAAGGAAAAGCAATGTAAGCAAACATTGATCGAGAGTATAAAGATGTTATGTTGTGGTCCACATTTCACATCCCTCTCTCTGGGTGTATATGGCTTTCTTCACTGAACAATTGGAACTGGTTTGAAACATTTCATTGTTGAAGAGAGCCGTGTCCATCAGAATTGATCGTCATATAGTATTGTTGTTGCCGTGTATAATGATCTCCTGGTTCTGCTCATTTCACTCAGCATCATTTCACGAAAGTCTCTCCAGGCCTCTCTGAAATCGTCCTGCTGGTCGTTTCTCACAGAGCAATAATATTCCATAACATTCATATACCATAATTTATTTAGCCATTCTCCAGTTGATGGGCATCCATTCAGTTTCCAGTTTCTAGCCACTACAAAAAGGGCTGCCGCAAACATTCTTGCACATGTTGGGCTCTTTCCCTCCTTTAAGATCTCTTTGAAATACAAGCCCAGTAGAATTAATCTTAATCATTCATTATAAAATAAGGCTGAGAGGAAATGGAAAAAGAGATTGAATACTATACCTTCTTAATTAATCAAACCTCATAAGCCCCAGAAGGATGATTTTACTTTTTAACTGTTACTTTCATGACCCTGAACCCTGAATTTTCCAACGTGTCTCATTTCTTTCTGCCTCATATTGACTATATTTTGTTCTTTCCGGGAACTTCAGTCCTTCCACTGCTTTTTCATTTTCCCAGCCTACCACCCAGACAAAACAAGAATTCCACTAAAAAAAAGTTATTGTGATTACAAGGATGCTCAAAACTCAGATCCAGAAGACATAATTTTTAAAGCATTTACAGATACAGCCTCAAAAGAAAAGCATGGTTTGAGCTCAAACTCAACTAGAATTCCTAGAAAAATTGAAACAGTAGTTTAAAAAAAAAGTTTTAAAATGTTTTTAACAATGAACATCCCAGAAGAGAAAAAATAGAAAAAGAAATAAGGACTATGGAAGAAAGAATTGGAAGTATAATTAATAGCTTGGCACAAGAGGTATAGAATCTTATCTAAGCCACAAACTCCCAGAAAATTAGAATAGATCAAATAGAAACCTGTAACTCCATGAGACAAATTTTAAAATAAAGTCAAAAGATTAAAAACAAAAGAAAACATAGCTGTCTCCTGTCAAAAACTACTGGAAAACAGATTGAGGAGAAAAAAGTTGACATATTGAATTAGTTGAATGCAATGGCCATAAAAAGAGCTTAGACATTACAATTCAACAAATTTAATTTAAAAGAAAAAAAGTTGTACTCTTAGAACCAGAGGGCAAAGTGGATAGAAAGGAACCGTATTAAAATACTCAGGAATATCATATCAAAATCCAGAGCTTGCATGTCAAAGAAAAAAATATTATAAGTAGCCAGAAAGAAAGGATTCAATCACACATCATTTACTGAATCAGTCCTCTAACGGGAATAAAGAACTTGGGAGTACTGTATTCCAGAAAACAAAAGAGATAAGTTTACAATCAAAAATGACTTACCCAGCAAAACTGATTATGATGTTATGGGCAGGAAATGGAATTTTAATGAAATAGAAGTCTTCAAGCATTCCTGATAAAAAGACTAGAGCTGTATAGAAACTTTGAAGTTCTAACATAGGAGTTTAGGAGGAACATAAAAAAATACATAGAAATGAATAGTCAAGTGATTAAACAAGGATAAACCTCTTTCTCTAATATGAAAAGATGATACATGTGACCCCTTTGAATCTGTCATCATTTGGGTCCATAAGAATCTAGGCAGGGCCCTGAAATATTCCTTATGCCTTTATGATCTTAAGAATTAAAAGAAAAGGGAAGATAAATATATTTAAAAGAATAGAAAAGGCTAGGGAATATCATATAATTATAAGTAGACATTTATATAAACAAGGAGAAGGGATTGAGAAGCTGCTTACCCTTGAATTCATTCTTGTTGGTAGTGGTCAAAAGAGGGAAAAATACATGCTCACACATGCAGAAATATATTTTACTGTATGGAGACAGAGAAAAAGGCAGGAATGTGGGGAAAAAGAGATAGGAAAAATTAGGAGGAGGGCATATTAAGGGAGCAATTAGTCCTGAGCAAAACAAACTAAGGATGTGCAAAAATATAGCTCTTTCTGAAGTAGTGTGGGAGGATAGAAAAAAGTTACATAAATGTGATACAATGCTGATAGGCTGTGAGAATGATGGAAAGGGTATGGTTTCAGACAACTTGGGGAGACTTGTTTGAATAAAGTGAACCAAAGGAGCACAAATTGCATAAATTATAATTTGTACAATTAATAATAATACAATAAAGACAAAACTTTGAAAGAATTAGGAACTCTGCATCAGATACAATTCTAGAGGAATAAATGAGGACTAATAGCTACCTCCTGATAGTAAGATGAAAAATTCAGAGCACAGAAGGTTATATATTTATCTAGCCATTTATCTATTTGTTATTTATTTTAGGGTTGACCAACATGGTCATGTTTTTATCTGTACCAAAATTGAAGATTAGTAAAAGTGGAGGTGATAGGTCTGTCTGCTAGAGAAAACAAGATGTGTTGTTTTTAGTGTTTCTTTAAGAAGATTAAGAATTTACAGAGATATCAGCAAGCTTTAATGTTGTCTGACTATATCTTTCTATATCGATTAGTTGAAGGTAGGAACTATTCTTTAAATTTGTTTTGCAGTATTGTACATAATAGGCACTGTCAAAGGGTTGATTATTGTAGCCTTTTTTAAAGTATATATATATATATTACCTTTTTTTAATTAAAAGCTTTTTATTTACAAAACATGAGTGATTTTTTTCTACATTGACCTTTGCAAAAGCTTTTTTTTTTCCCCAAGCTTTTCCCCTCCTTCCCCCCAACCCTCACCCCTAGATGACAGGTAATCTAATACATGGTAAATATGATAGATTATATGATAAATCCAATATATGTATACATATCTATAGTTACCTTACTGTACAAGAAACATCAGATCTAGAAAGAGAGAAGAAAAAAAACCTAAGAAGGAAAGCAAAATGCATGTAAATATTCACAGAAAGCGTTAAAATGCTGTGTTGTGGTTCACACTCAGTTCCCTCAGGCCTCTCTCTGGATGTATGACTATCTTCATCGCTGAACAATAGGAACTGGTTTGAATCACATCATTGTTGAAGAGAACCATGTCCATCAGAATTGATCATCTTATAGTTAAAGTATATTTTTTGTCTTTTAAAAAATAACTATTATAATAAAAATTACATACATAAAGTATAGTTCAAACAAGTCTAACTAGCATTTACAAGTGATTTAAGACTTACCAAAAATGCTAATAATTAAATAATTGGTTGGTTTTCTTTTGCAATGGGAATGAGAATGCTGAACTTTTTTTTACAGTATTCAGAGGTAGCAAATTGAAGAATAAATTTGAGCTCTGCTATTGCCAAAACTCAGATTGTTGCTCTTTCAAATGCTATTAAAAATATTTACTAATCATTCATCATTAACTGAACTTAAACTGTTTCATTTTTCAGAACATCCTACCTGAACCACCTCTGTCTACTGCAGCCATGGTTCGACTGTCTGCGTCTTCATATGTAGTTTACCCACCTGATAAACCTTTCCTTAATTCAGATATACGACGTTCTCCACAAAAACCAACATGTGCCTATCCAGAAAGCAATAGCAGAGGTAAAGTAGGAAAATCTTGATTTTAACTAAGATTAAATCAGAATTAAAATTGTGTGATAAGGCATATTTTTCATTTACAATAATTAATGGAAAAGGGTGAAATTCCCTTGGTCTTAAGAATTTACTATTTTCCCTCCAAAGCCTCATTTCTCTCTCTTAAAAAAAAGGGAGGGGGGGCATTTTGACTTATATAATGACTATAATTTTAACTCTGATGTAGATGTAAGGGTGTTATTCTAGTTTAATATCCCTTACCAAAATACATTTATACATACTTAATGTTATCCAAAACAGGTAGGGTAAGTATTATCTTCCATTCTTAGGTCCATTGTTAGGCTGAAAGGAACCTCAACGATTTTCTAAGTCAACTCTCATTTTATAGATGCGAAAACTAAGATTTTGAAAAGTAATGTGACTTGCCCATATCCAAGTTTTATACCTATTTGAATGTGTATATTATTCCCTCTGAGCCAGTTCTGATAAGAATTCAATTCACTCATTCCTCCTTATCTCCCCTCTTCTCTGCTGCTAAAGCTTTTTAGATACCCCTTCATGTTTAGCTTACATTTCACCCACTGTCTATACATACTTTTTCAAACTGCCCTAATGAAAAAGTTCTTCTGAGTCACAAATATCATCTTCCCATGTAGGAATTAAACAGTTTAACCTTTTTAAGTCCCTTTTGATTTGACTTTACTGTTTCCCTTTTTATGCTTTTTTTGATTTGAAAGTCACATTTTCTCTTCAATTCTGGTCTTTTCATCACAAATGCTTGCAAGTGTTCTGTTTCCATTGAATTCCAGCATTTCCCCTCAGTTTTTCTGGGTTGGTGATTCTTGGTTGTGATCTACTTCCTTTGCCTTCTGGACTATCATATTCCCAGTCCTATGATCCTTCAGTGTAAAAGCTATTAAATCTTGTGTTATCCTCAGTATGACTCCATAATATTTAAGTTGTTTCTCTCTGGCTGCTTACAGTATTTTCTCTTTAACTTAGGAGCTCTGGAATTTGAGCTTTTTCATTTTGGGATCTCTTTCAGAAGGTGAATAGTGGTTTCTTTGAATTTTTATTTTCCTTTGTGATTCTAGAATATCAGGGCAGTTTTTCTTGAAAAACCTTGAAAAATGATGTTTAAGTTTTTTTGTTGTTGTTGTTTTTTTCCTCCTTTTTGGATCATGGCTTTCAGATAGTCCAATAATTTTTAAATTATCTCGCCTGAATTCTCTTTTCCAAATCATTTGTTTTTCTAGGGAAATATTTCACATTGTCTTCTTTTTTTTGCATGCTTTTGGCTTTATTTTATTGTTTCTTGCTATCTCTTAAAGTCATTAATTTCCATGTGCTCAATTCTAATTTTTAAGAAATTATTTTCATAAGTGAGCTTTTGTACTTCCTTTTGTTTGCCCACTTCCACTTTTTAAGGATGTGGTTGTTTTAGTTAATTTTCGTCCCTCTTCATTTAGTCACTTCTACTTTTTAAGTCATTATTCTTCTTATTGGTTTTTTGGTACCGCCTTTACTATTTGGCCTCATTTGTTTTTGTTTTGTTGAGGCAGTGAGGGGTAAGTGACTTGCTCAGGGTCACACAGCTAGGAAGTATTAAGGGTCTGAGACCAGATTTGAACTCGGGTCCTCCTGACTTCAGGGCTGGTACTCTATCCCCTGTGCCACCTAGCTGCCCCCAGCCTCATTTGTTTTTTAAGATGTTATTTGCTCTAGTATTTTTTTCTCTCATCTTTACAAAGCTGTTGACTCATTTTTCATGATTTTCTCATTTCTTTTCCCAAATTTTCCTTTGCCACTCTTACTTGGATTTTCAAAATCCTTTTTGAGCTCTTTCATGGCTTGAGACCAATTCATATTTTTTTCTTGGACACTATGGATATAAGTGTGTTAGTGCCCCTCCTTGTTCTGAGACTTGCACTTAGGATATGACACAGATCCAAGTGTGGGCAAAGCAACATAATCCCACCTCAGTGCTAGCAAAAAGACTCCTATGATTCCTTCTGACCCGTTGTTTTATCCCCTTACCATCTGTGGACTGAAAATTCTGGAAATTGCTGCTGCTGCTGCTGCTGCTACTGATTCAGTGCCTCCAAGAGGTGCTCCTGGTTTGCTGGGGGCCAAACACAACCTGTACTAGATTGTGCTCCACTCTCAACCAATGTAACAGACTTTTCCTGCTGACCTAAATTTTTCTTGGTTCTATTGGCTGAAAGGTTTGGAATCCTCTATTGCTGCCTCTGATTCGGTCACCAGAGGGCCTGGTCTATACTGGTGTGGTCTGCACTGGACTCTCATCCTCATTCAATAGACTTTTGCTACTGACCTTCTACATTTTCTGGATCTGGAAAATTGTTTTATTCCATCTTTTTGTGGATTCTGCTGCCCTGGAATTTGTTTATTTCAAGTTATTTGGAGAAGTTTGGGGGAGAACGCAAGTCTCTGCCTTTACTCCACCATCTTGATTCCTTAATAAATAATTGTTGATTGATTTTTGCAGGCCCCTACCTCTTCTTACCCTTCATTAAGAGGAAGAATTCCAAGGATTGCTGTAAATTCATGTGGTCCCTATTCTTTTGTAGATTCTACTTTTTCCTCTTTTAAAAAATTTATGTATTTAAGATTAAAACAGGAAGAGAAAACCATAGTCATGTGCACAACTAGAACATAGGAGAGAATTCAAAATGTAAAGCCATAAATTTCCTTTTCAAGAAAGCATTTATAATAAATACTAAACATAGTGTACAGAGCTGTCCATCTTTTCTTTGCTTCTTTATAAGTTTTCTTTTATTCTGTTGTGCACTTTTTACTTTATTCTTTTTTTCTCCTATGCTCTTCCTTGCCCCTCCCCGAGAAGGCTACAATTAAGCACAAATATATTTTTATACACACACACACACATACATATAGATATCTATAATCAAACATATATCTATGTAAGACCATCCTATGCTTATTTGTCCTCTTTCTTGAAAAGTGGATAACATTTTCTTTCATAAGTCCAAGCATTTTCATATTTTCCTGAAATCATTGATTGATCATTTCGTATATCAATGTCCTAACCTTATACCATTTAGTTATTTTAAATTGTCTAAACCAATATTGATTAATATAGCTGACATATAGTGGTTTCCCTATTTTTCTCTTTTGGATAAATTTATTTTAACATTGACTTTAAGATTGATTACCCTGCTTTTTTTTTTTTTTTTTAATAAATTCTTCTCCTGATCTTAATTATTGTTTGTGTGTACAAAGTCAGTGACTCAATAAGACTTTAAGAATTAGTCAAACAAAAACAAAAAAATGAAAAAATAGAAGAAAACATGAAATATCTCCTAGGAAAAACAACTGACTTGGGAAATAGATCTAGGAGAGACAATCTAAGGATTATTGGATTTCCTAAAAACCAGGATGGGGGGGTGGGGGGGAAGCCTATCTTTCAGGAAATCATCAAAAAAACCTGCCTAAAACCAGAGAATAAAATAGCATTTAAAGCATTCGTCAATCACTTCCTAAAAGAGATCCCAAAATGAAAACTCCAAGGAGCATCCTAGCTAAATTTCATAATTATCAGATCAAGGAGAAAATATTGCAGGCAGTCAGAAGGAAATGATTCAGATATTGAGAAGCCACAATCAGGATTACCCAGGACTTAGCAGCTTTTACTTTAAAGGATCACAGGGCCTGAAATCTGATATTCCAAAAGGCGAAGGAACTTGGATTGTGGCTTAGATCAGCAAAATTAAACATCTTTCAGGGGAATCAGCAAAATTAAACATTATTTTTCAGGGGAAAAAAGATATTCAATGAAACGTGTGAATTTCATTTATTTCTGATGAAAAGACCAGAGCTGAACAGAAAATTGGATCTTCAAGAAAAGCATAAAAAAATAAAAAGGAAAGAAAAAAAAACCTTTCTTTTAAAAGTTAAAAAAACCTTATATCCCTATATGGAAACATGGTATGCTTAACAACTGAGATCTGTATCTCTATTATGGGTATACTTAGAGGGCGCAGGTATAATTTGATTGTATGGTAATATAAAAAAGAAACTAGAAGAGGAAAGAGGATTCTACTGGAAGAAGAGAAAAATGGAGTTAAAATAGGGTAAATTACGTCTCATGAAGAGGCAAAAAAAAGACCTATTACAATTGAGGGAAAGAAGGGAGGAGGATGAGCATTGTGTAAATAAGTTTTGGCTCAAAGAGAGAACATCAGACACATTTAGCTTCACAGAGAAGCTTGTCTCACCCTTTAGGGAAATAAGTGAAGAAAGGGGAGGACTGTTTGAGGGAGGTGGTGGTCAGAAACAAAATATTGGGGAGGGGGAAAAGGAAAGAGAAAAGTATAACGTGGGGAAAATAAGATGGTGGGACTTCCAATTAGATCATTGTATATAGCAACAGCGAGGTTATATGATGATCAATTTTGATGGAAGTGGCTGTTTTCAATGACATGATTCTTCAGGCCAGTTCCATTGGTCTTGTGTTGAAGAGAGACATCTGCTGCCCATCAATTGGAGAGTGGCTGAATAAATTATGGTATATGAATGTTATGGAATATTATTGTTCTGTGAGAAACGACCAGCAGGATGATTTCAGAGAGGCCTGGAGAGATTTGTATGAACTGATGCTGAGTGAAGTGAGCAGAACCAGGAGATCATTATTCACGGTAACAACAAGACTATAGAATGATCAATTCTGATGGACATGGCTCTCTTCAACAATGAAATGTTTCAAACCAGTTCCAATTGTTCAGTAAAGAAAGCCATAGACACCCAGAAAGAGGGATGTGAAATGTGGACCACAACATCATTTTCATGCTCTCTATTGATGTTTGCTTGCATTGTGTTTCCTTTTTCTGTTTCTTCTTTCTTGTAGATATGATTTTTCCTGTACAAAAAATGGTGTGTGGAAATATGTATTCGATTTGTCAAGTATTTTAACATAATTAACATGTAGTGGATATCCTACCATCTAAAGGGGAAAAATTTGTAACAGAAAGCTTTGTAAGGGTTAATGTTGAAGAATTACTCATAGATATGTTTTGCAAATAAAAAGTATTAATAAATTTTAAAAGAGAGAGAGAGACAGACAGACGGACAGACAGACAGACATCTGCATCCAGAGAGAGCACTGTGGGAACTGAGTATGGCTCACAGCATAGTATCTTCAACAGTTTAATTTTATTGAATACCATGTTATTATATTTTTCCTTTCCTTTTTACCTCTTTATGCTTCTTTTCTGTCTTGTATTTGAAAGTCATGTTTTTTCTTCAATTCATGTTTTTTTGGTAATTCAGTAATTCTTCAGATAATTTATCTGTCCTGGATCTTTTACTAGATAAGCTTTTCTTCTTTTTTTCCCCCATTCTTTTGACATTGTTTGGCTAACTCATGTTTCATGGAATCATTAGCTTCCACTTGCCAGAGTCTAATTTTAAGAAATTATTTTTTTCAGTTAACTTTTGTATTTCCTTTTCCATTTGGCCAATTCTACTTTTAAAGGAACTGTTTTCTTCAATGATTGTTCTTCCCTCTCCCTATTCCCCCCTCCCCCAAATTTGGCCAGTTCTATTTTTTAGTAATTTTTTTTTCAGTCAATTTTTGTGCTTTTTTTCCTAAGCTGCTGACTCTTTTTTCATCATTCTTTTCCATTGCTTTCTTTTCTTTCCCCCACTTTTTTCTACTTTATTTTTCAAATTCTTTTTGAGTTCTTCCAAGAGAACTTTTTGGACTTGAGCCCAATTCATATTCCCCTTTAAGGTTTTTCATATAAATATTTTGACATTACTGTCCTCTTCTGAGGATGTGTTTTGCTCTTGCCTGTTGCTAGTTTTTATGATCAGGGCTCATTTTAAAAAGTTGAACTGTGGTGTGTCATGTCAAGATGGCAGAGCATAGATTGGTTTTTCTCTGAGTTCTTCCTGGCTTCCCTCAGAATTAACACTAGATCAAGCCTCTGAATGGGTTTTGGAATGACAGAACCCACACATGTTTGGAAGGTAACAAATTTCCAGCAGATGATATTTTGGAAGAACTTCAGGAAAGGTCTGTCTCAGTTGAGCAGGGGAAGATGAAGCCCAGCACAGGCACACTATAGAAGGCCTGCAGTGGAGAAGCTTCCACACACTGGGGGAATCTAGTGGGATGCTCTTAGCCAAAATACAGCAGCCTTAGCTACTCTGCCCTGGTTTAGAAGCCATTGGAAGAACAAACTTAACTATGAGGCATCCAGTGCAACTACAGAAGACAAATAGCCCCTGAACCCCAGCGTAACAAGTGGGACTTGGCCACATCTACCCAGTGCTGGAAGCAAGTTGGCAGCTTTGGCTCCGGGGCAGCATGAAACCACTGTTATCCTGTAGAGGAAGCTTGAGACAATCTTCCCTTTGCCCTAGGAGCAGACCACAACCTTTAAAAAAGAGCAAAAAAAAAAAACCCAAAAAGAACTCTGATCATTAATAGCTATTGTGGAGACAGGGAAGACCAGACCTCAAACCCTGACAACACTAAAGGTGAAAAGCAAAATGTCTCCAAATGAGACTAAAAAAAAAAAACAAAAAACCCTCATATTCCCCAAAGGGTGATATGAGTTGTTCTCCAACTCAAAAGGAATTCAAAAGGATTTTAAAAGAGAGAAGAAAAATGAGAGCTTTGGAAAAGGAAACACAGAAATTGTCTGAAAAAAGCTGCTTAAAAAATTTGGTGAGGGGCAGCTAGGTGGTGCAGTAGATAGAGCACCAGCCCTAAAGTCAGGAGGACCTGAGTTCAAATCTGGTCTCAGACACTTAACATTCCCTAGTTGTGTGACCCTGGGCAAGTCACTTAACCCCAATTGCCTCAGCAAAAAGCAAAAAGAAAAGAAAAAAAAATTGGTGAAATGGAAAAAATAAAATAACTCCTTGAAAAAACAGAATTGGTGAAATGGAAGAAAAGAGAACAACTCCTTAAAAGATAGAATTGATGAAATGGAAAAAACGGGGGGGGGGGAATCAAATGAACAAAACAGAACAATCAAACAAAACAAAAAAAAGAGACAGTCTAAGAAATACTGGGTTATCTGAAAACCACAGTGAAAAAAAGAGCCTACACAACATCTTTCAAAGAATCATTAAGGAAAATTGCCCTAATGTCTTAGCACCAGAGGATAAACTAGCCATTGAAAGACTCTACCAATGACCTGAATTCCATCACCTGAAAATGATCCCAAAATGAAAACTCCAAGGAATATTGTAAATTATCAGCTCAAGGAGAAAAAACTGCAAGCAGCCAGGAAGAGAAAATTCAAATATCAAGGAATCATATTCAGGATTACCCAGAACCTAGGAGCTTCCACTTTAAAGGATCGAAGGGCATGAAATATTATGTTTCAGAGGGCAAAGGAGCTGGGACTGCAGCCAGAAAATCAAATAGGCAGCAAAACTAAACATTATCTTTAGGAAAAAAGATGGACATTCAGTGAGAGAGAGGATTTTCAGTTATTTTTGATGAAAAGACTAGAGTTGAACAGAAAATGTGATCTTCAAATAACAGAATTCAAGAGAAGCATAAAAAAGTATAAAAGGGAAGAAAATAAATTTTGTTTCTTAAAGGTTAAAATGTTTACATTCCACTGTGGGAAGGTATATGTTTAATTCTTGAACTGTATACTTGTTAGGGTATGCTTGGAGGATGTAGGCATAATTTGACTTTATTGGGATGATATAATAAAGAAACTAGGGATGGAGAGGGGATTGTACTGTAAGAAGAGGAAAAGGGAGTTAAAATGGGGTCAATTCCATCACATGAACAGGCAAAAAAACCCTATTATAATTGAGGGAAGGGATTGGGTATTTTGTGAACGCTTCAACTCAAAAGGATTTGGCTCAAAGAGAAAATATCAGACATATTTAATTTGATATAGAAACTTGTCTCAACCTATAGGGAAGTAGGAGGAGAAAGGGGAAAGGAAAATGAGTAAAGAATGGAGAACAGAAGTAGAAGGGGAAAGGAAAAGAATGGAGGTGAGACTGTAAAAGGAGAGGGCTATTTGTGGGAGGTGGTGGTCAGAAGCAAAACAAGTAAGGAGGAAAGGGGAAAGAAAAAAGAAAAGTTTAACTTGGGGAAAATAAAATGGTGGGAAAAGCAGAGTTAGTAATTTTAACTGTGAATGAATGGGTTGAACTTTCCCATAAAACAGAAGTGGATAGTAGACTAGATTAAAAGCCAGATTCTATAATATGTTGTTTATAAGACACATTTAAAGCAGTGATGCATAGAGTAAAAAGTAAAATGCTGGTGATCCTGATTCAGATCAAGCAAAAGCAAAAATAGAGCTAATTAAAAGAGATAAGGAAATTAATTACATATTACTAAAAAGTACCATAGATAATGAAGTAATACTCAATACTAAACATATATACACCAAATACATTCCTAGAGGTGAACTTAAGAGAGATGCAAAAAGAATTAGACAGCAAAACTATACTAGTGGGGGGATCTCAGTTGTGCTCTGTGAGAACTAGATAAATTGAACCACAAAATAAGAAAGATTAAGAGGCAAATAGAATTTTAGAAAAATTAAATATGATAGACCTTTGGAGAAAATTAAATGGAGACAAAGAAATAAACACGGAACCTACACAGAAATTGGCCATGTATTATGGCATAAAAACCTCAAAATCAAATGCAGAAAGGCAGAAATAGTAAATGCATTTTTTTTTTCAGGTCATGATGCAATAAAAATTACATGCAGTAAAAGGCCAAAAGAAAATAGACCAAAAATTAATTGGCAACTAAATAATATAATCCTAAAGAATGAGTGGATGAAACAACAAATCATAGACATAATCATTAATTTCATCCAAGAGAATGGCAATAATGAGACACACCAAAATTTATGGGATGCAGGCAAGGAGTTCCTTTCATCTCTCTAGATGGATACTTGCATAAAATAGAGAAAGAGAAGATCAATGAATTAGACATGCAACTAAAACTAGAAAAAGAACAGATTAAAACCCTCCAATTAAACACCAAATTTGAAAGAAGAAAATAAAGGGAGGGAGTAATAAAATTGAAAATAAAAAAACCATTGAATTAATAAACAAAACAAAGATAGGTTTTATGAAAAAAACAACAAAATAGATACTTTTACTTAATTTGGTTGGAAAAAAGAAGAAAATCAAATTGTTAGTATCAAAAATGAAAAGGGAGAACTTTCCACCAATGAAGAGGAAATTAAAGCAATAACTAGGATCTGTTTTGCTCAGCTGTTTATCAATAGATCTGATAAGTGAATTGGATGAAATTATTTTAGAAATAATCTCATTTTAGAAAATAAAATTGAACAAGCTATTAATCAACTTAAGAAAAAAATCTCTTGGGCTGGATGGATTTGAATTTTACCAAATATTTAAAGAACAATTAATTCCAGTATTACGCAAAGTATTTGGAAAAATTTAAAAAAAGGAATCCTATTAAATTCTTTTTGTAACTCAGATATGATGCTGATATCTTAACCAGATGGGGCCAAAACAGACAAAATTAAAAACCAATTTACCTAATGATTATTGATGCAAAAATCTTAAATAAAATATTAGCAAAGAGATTACAGGAAGTCATCCCCAGAATAATACACCATGACCAAGTAGGATTTATACCAGGAATGTAGAGCTGGTTCAATATTAGGAAAACTATTAGTATAATTGATTTTATCAGTAACCAAACCAACAAAAAATTTTTTATTATCTCAATAGATGCAGAAAAAGCATTTGACAAAATCGTATTAACAGAGAGCATAGGAATAAATGGAATTTTCCTTAAAATGATCAGTAGCATCTATTTAAAACCATCAGCAAACATCACATCTAATCAGGATTATAAACTAGAACCATTCCCAGTAAGATGGGGAATGAAGCAAGGTTGGGCTCTGTCACCATTACTATTCAGTATTGTATTAGAAATGTTAACTTTGGCAACAAGAGAAGAAAAAGGAATTAAAGTACATAAAGAGAAAACCAAATTGTCACTCTTTGCAGATATGATAGTATACTTAGAAAATCCTAGAGAATCAACTAAAACATTACTAGAAATAATTCACAACAAAGTTCATCTGGAAGGAGAAAAGGTAAGGAATTCAAGAGAATTAATGGGGAAAAAAAATGTAAATCAAGATGACCTAGCTGTGCCATACTAAAACTATATTGTAAGGCAGTACTCATCAAAATCATTTGGTACTGGTTAAGAAACAGTCGTTGATCAGTGGAATAGGTTAACAAGATAGAGTAGTTAATGACTATAATAATGTTTGATAAACCCAAAGACCCCCAAGCTTCTGGGATAAGAACTCAGTATGTGACAAAAATGCTTAGAAAATTGGAAATTAGTATGGCAGGAGCTAGGCATTAACTGACACATAAAGCCCTATACGAAGATAAGATTGAAATCTGTTATTATAAGTAAATTAGAAGAACAAAGCATAATCTACCTCTCAGATCCGTTGGGAAGGAATTTGTTGTCAAAGAAGAACTAAAGTATGGAATATAAAATGGATAATTTTGATTATATTAAGTTAAAAAGTTTTTGTTCAAACAAAATCGGTGCAGACAAGATTAGAAGGGAAGCAGTAAACTGGGGGAAAAAATTGACATCCAAGAGTTCTGATAAAATCCTCATTTATAAAATACATAGAGAATTGACTCAAATTCATAAGAATTTGAGTCATTCTCCAATTAATAAATGGTCATGGGATACAAATAGACAATTTAAGAAATTGAAACTTTCTAGTCATATGAAAGGGTGCTCTCTATATATCATTTTTGATCAGAGAAATGCAAATTAAGATAACTCTGAGGTACCACTGCACACCTTAGATTAGCTAAAATGACAAGAAAAGTTAATGACTATTGAAGGGAATGTGGGAAAACTGGGATACTAACATTATTGGTGGAATTGTGAACTTATCCAACATTCTGGAGAGCAATTTGAAACTATGCCTCAAGGGCTATCAAATTGTGCATACCGTTTGATCCAGTAGATTTCTTTCTTTCTTTCTTTCTTTTTTATGATTTTCTTTTTTTTTCTTTATTAAAGCTTTTTATATGCAAAACGCATATAAAATGGATGGGTATTTCTTCAACATTAACCCTTACAAAGCTTTCTGTTACAAATTTTTCCCCCCTACTCCCCACCCCTCCCCTAGATGGCAGGAAATCCACTACATGTTAATAATGTTAAAATACTTGACAGATCGAATATATGTATACGTATTTCCACACTTATCGTTGTTGTGCAAGAAAAATCGTATTTACAAGAAAAAAAAAATCAGAAAGGAAACCCAATGCAAGCAAACATTAGTACAGAGCATGAAAATGTTATGTTGTGGTTCACATTTCATATCCCTCTCTCTGAGTATATATGGCTTTCTTCACTGAACAATTGGAACTGGTTTGAAATATTTCCTTGTTGAAGAGAGCCATGTCCATCAGAATCGATCATCATATAGTATTTTTGCTGTGTATAATGATCTCCTGGTTCAGCTCACTTTGCTCGGTATGAGTTCATGCAAGTCTCTCCAGGCCTCTCTGAAATCATCCTGCTGGTCATTGATCCAGCAGGTTTCTACTGGGCTTATCTCCTAAAGAGATCATAAAAGATGCCCAACAGTTGGGAAATGGCTGAGTAAGTTATGGTATTTGAATGTTATGGAATATTATTGTTCTATAAGAAATGAGCAGCAGGATGACTTCAGAGAGGCCTGGAGAGACTTACATGAACTGATGCTAAATGAAATGAGCAGAACCAGGAGGTCATTATACCTGGCAACAACAAAATTTACAATGATCAATGAGATGATTCAGGTTAGTTCTAATGGTCTTGTGATACAGAGAGGACTGTGGGGACTGAATGTAGATCACAACAAAACATTTTCACCTTTTTTGTGGTGGTTTGCTTGCTTGTTTTTTTTCTCTCATTTTTATCCCTATTGAACTGATTTTTCTTGTGCAGCACTAAAAATGTGGAAATATGCATAGAATAATTGCACATGTTTAATATATATTGGATTATTTGCTATCTAGAAGAGGGGATGGGGAGAAAGGAGGGAGAAAAATTTGGAACGTAAGCTTTTGCAAGGGTGAATATTGAAAAGTATCTTTGCATATATTTTGAAAATAAAAAGCTATTATTAAATAGATAAATAAAGAGATAAGTAAATAAAAGTTGAACTGTGTTCCTGGAGTAAAGGGGCCACTGTCCCAGGCTACTAGCCCTGAAGGACAGGGACCTCATCCCAACCTAGTTGTGCTAGTTTTGTCCTGGCTTCTGGGCCTGGTGGTCTCCCTGTGTAACTGGCTCCCCTACTGAGCCAGAACTGTGGGGCGTCTGTTGCTGATCTGTGTTGTGTCTAAGAGCCTTCCACTGACTTACCTGGGCACTCTCTAGGCTGGGTTGTGCTCCCTTTTTACCAAAATGAAACAAACCTTTCATAAAGTTCTTATCTTGGACTGGAAAATTGTTTCACTGTGTATGTATTCTGTCCCACAAGAATTCTTTAGAGACTTGATTTAACTTGGAAACTGGGGAGAGTTCAGGAACTTCTTGGTTCCTCTGGCATCTTGGTTCCACCCCTTCTTTATCTCTTTTTAAGGCCAATCTTGGTCATTAGAATTAAATATATACAAATTATAGTTATCAGTTTTGTTTTTGTTTTATTTTATTTCGTTCTTTCCATTTATATGGTTCTTGTCATCATATATATTGTTTTTCTGGTTTAGTTTTGTTTTTCATCAGTCCATTATCTTTGTATGTTTTTCTGAATTCATTGTTTCTTAGCATGGCACAAGATATTTTGCTATATTGATGTACCATAATTTATTTAGGCACTTCCTAATTGATAGACATCTGTTGTTTCTATACACACACACACACACACACACACACATATACATATATATATATGTATATATATATTTGTATGTATATATGTGTATATATATATTTACATATATATATATTTTTTTTGGCTACCTCAAAAAGTTCCTCTATGCCTTTTTTGTTATAGTATTTGGGATCCTTTCTATTTTTAACATTCTTGTGATATATTCCTATTAATGTAATCTGAGTCAAAGGATATGGACTTTTAAATTCTGAATTGTTTCTCAAAATGGTTGGATCACTGCACAGCTTCATCAATTGCTATATATTATTGTCTCTGTCTCTTTATATAGAATATGATGTCTTGAGAGGATGGTCAAAGTCAAGTGCTGCATGTCTTTTAAGGATGAAGGAGATCTGGGTATGTGTTAGCAAAAGAGATAATAGGCTAAAATTGAAGGTTATATTAAGGAAGGAGAGAAGCTTGAAAGGACTTCGATTTTCTATTTGTGTAAAATGAGATTTTTCAAGTAGGTTATAAAGGAAAAGAACCATTTCTTTGTCCGACATTAGAGCAATGGAGGAAAGAAAATGGGACAGAAGAGAAGTAGGATTGGGGGTTGGGCAATGTAGAAGGTATTTTAGATATAGAATTGGTTAGAAATCTACCATTGAGAGATTTGGTTTATGATACAAAGAAATTTTATATACTCTAGAATTTGTTTTAAAATTTTATATTGGTATCTTTTTGTTTATATCACTTTCAGTTCCACACCATGTGTGTGTTTATGTCTCAACTTTCTAGCCAGTGAACCATCCCATGAAATGGAGAATTGGACAGGGGTAATGGGAATGGTGGAGAATAGTTCAGCAAATATAACAAGGTGTGACAATAGTTTAAATATTTCAATCTTAAAGTCTCCTATGTCTGCAAAGAAAAAAGGAGAAGTAGATTTTTCTTTCATCTCTTTAGAGCCAATTTTGGTTCTATAATAATGTGACATAGCTTCTTCAACCTCCTAGGAAGATTTACTATGAAGAATAGTCCCTGTAAGATAAATATATTAGATAAATATATTAGGACATGTGAGTGATACTAAAACAAAAGATTAATAAGTTAATTAAAGGAAAAAGTAAGTTAGTGGGGTTTTTTATTCTTTTAGTTTATTATTGTTATGGCTCTTTTGTATATTATTTCTTGATGTTACTCATATCATTTTGAAAGGGGTTCATTAATCTCATGCTTATTAATTGCCAACTTTCCTACTTATCCTACTAGCACTGATTTTGTTAATACAAAAATGTTTCAATTATTTTCAATTAAAATTAACTGTTTGATCTTTTTGTCAATTCCACATTCATTGTTTAATTATTCTGGAATTCCAGAAGTGATGTTCTAGTAAGAAGTTAACTCAGGTTCTGATAGATTTGATGGAAAATATCAGTCACCAAGTCAGCCTCTATTTACAGACTTTTGAAACTTGTAGTAGGCTTCTTTCTGTATCTACTATATAATCAGCCAAGCTAAGAACCTACCAGGAGTTTCCTTATGAATTTTTGATGAAGAACTAACTGCTCAATAAATGGAAGAAGGAAAAGCTAGGTTCCTATTAGAGGATTTGAAATATAAGGCACAGCAACAAGGGCAGGTAAGGTTATCTAACCAGCTGGATGGCAAAAATGTAAGAACTGCCCATCACCAGTAGCTATTAGGATATAGTGATAGTTTTGTTTTAGTTTCTTGGTATGTTGTTCTTTATTTGTTTTATTTATTTTATTTTTTAATTCTGTACAGTAAAGAATATAGCCATTTTCAAGACAAACCATTTGATTTGAAGTTTTAGCTGTTGGTCCCACTTTTTTTCTTTCCTTTTTTTTCATTTATTAAAGCTTTTTATTTGCAAAACATATGTATGGGTAGGTAATTCTTCAACATTGACTCTTTTTAAAATTTTATTTTATTTGCAAAACATATGTATGGGTAATTCTTCAACATTAACCCTTATATAGCTTTCCGTTACAAATTTTTTTCCCCCAATTCCCCACCCCTCCCCTAGATGGCAGGATATCCACTACATGTTAATTACGTTAAAATACTTGGCAGATTGAATATATGTATACATATTTCCAAACTTACCATTGTTGTGTAAGAAAAATCATATCTACACAAAAGACATATCAGATAAAGGAAATACAACGTAAGCAAACATCAATCAAGAGTATGAGAATGTTGTGTTGTGGTCCACATTTCACATCCCTCTCTCTGGGTATATATGGTTTTCTTCAGTGAACAATTGGAAGTGGTTTGAAACATTTCACCAACATTGACTCTTACAAAGCTTTCTGTTAAACATTTTTCCCTCCTAGTCCCCACCCCTCCCCTAGATGGCAGGAATTTCACTACATGTTAATTATGTTAAAATACTTGACATCGAATATATGTATACATATTTCCACACTTATCTTGTTGTGCAAGAAAAATCGTATCTACAAGAAAAAAAAATTTGAGAAAGGAAACCCAATGCAAGCAAACATCAATTAGCAAACATGTTACGTTGTGGTCCACATTTCACATCCCTCTTTCTGGATGTATATGGCTTTCTTCACTGAACAATTGGAACTTCTTTGAAACATTTCATTGTTGAAGAGAACCATGTCCATCAGAATTGATCATCATATAGTCTTGTTGTTGTCGTGTATAATGATCTCCTGGTTCTGCTCATTTCATTCAGCATCATTTCATGCAAGTCTCTCCAGGCCTCTCTGAGATCGTCCTGCTGTTCGTTTCTCACAGAACAATAATATTCCCTAACATTCATGTGTGATCCATGCTCAGTTCCCACAGGCCTCTCTCTGGATGTATATAACTATCTTCATTGCTGAACAATAGGAATTCGTTTGAGTCACCTTATTGTTGAAGAGAACCATGTTCATCAGAATTGATCATCATATAGTCTTGTTGTTGCCGTGTATATTGGTTGAACTCCTAATTCTGTTCATTTCACTCAGCATCAATTCATGCAAGTCTCTCCAGGCCTCTCTGAAATCGTCCTGCTGGTCATTTCTTATAGAACAATAATATTCCATAACATCCATATACCATAATTTATTCAGCCACTCTCCAATTGATGTGTATCCACTCTGTTTCCAGTTTCTAGCCACTACAAAAAGGGCTGCCACAAACATTCTTGTACATGTGGGGCCCTTTCTTTCTGTTAAAATCTGACGAGAGTAAGATTCACACAATGCTCATCTCCTTCCCTTCTTTCCCTCAGTTATATGAGATTTTCTATGCCTCTTCATGAGATTTTACCTTATTTTTACCTCCTTTTTTTTTTTTACTTTATTTTACCTCCTTTCCCCTCTTTTTCCAATATGATAGCCCTTCTACCTCTAATTTCTTTTCCATTTTATCAAAATAAAATCAAATTATACCCCCATTCTTTGAGTATACCCATAGTAGAAATATAGTTCTCAAGAGTTCTTTCCTTTTTACCTTTTTATGCTTTTCTTGAGTTCTGTGTTTGGAGGTCAAATTTTTTGTTCAGATCTGGTCTTTTCATTAGAAATAGGTGAAATTCTCTCATATCATTGAATGACCATCTTCTTCCGTGGAAGATAATGCTCATTCTAGCTGGATAGGTTATTCTTGGCTGTAATCCAAGTTCCTTTGCCTTTTGGGATAACTGTTTCCAGTCCCTTAGATCCTTTAATGTGGAAGCTGACAGATCTTGTGTGATTCTAATTACAGTTCCTCAGTATTTGAATTGTTTCTTTCTAGCTGCTTGCAATATTTTTTCCTTGGTGAGATAGTCCTGAAATTTGGCCACAATATTCCTTGGGTTTTAATTTTGGGGTCTCTTTCAGGAGGGGGGTCAGTGAATTCTTTCAATGGCGATTTTGCCTTCTGATTCTAAAATATCAGCGCAGTTTTCTTTCATGATTTCCTGGAAGATAGCATCTAGGTTCTTTTTTTCATCGTGACTTTCAGGGAGTCCAATATTCCTTAGATTGTCTCTCCTAGATCTGTTTTCCAGGTCAATTGTTTTTCCTAAGAGATATTTCATATTTTCTTCTCTTTTTTAATTTTTTTTTGTTTTTGTTTGATTCTTGAAGTCTTATTAAGTCATTCACTTCTATTTGTTCAATTTTAATTTTTAAAGTATTGTTTTCTTCAGTTACCTTTTTAAGCTCCTTTTGTAATTGGCCAATTGAATTTTTTTGTTCATTGCAGTCATTTTCCATTTTACCAATTTTGTTTTTCAGTGAATCGTTGTCTTTTTCCAATTCATCAATTTTGTTTTTTGGTGAATTGTCTTTTCCCATTTCACCATTTTTCTTTTTCAGTGAGTTGGTGTCTTTTTCCATTTCATCAATTTTGTTTCTCAGTGAATTGGTGTCTTTTCATATCTTTTTTTATAGGGCAATGTATAATTTTTCCATTCCTTCTTGCAATGATCTCAATTCATTTCCCCATTTTTCTTCTGTCTTTTGAGATTCTTTAAGCAATCTTCCAGGAAAGCCTTGTGAAATGGGGACCAGCTCATGTCTCCCTTTGTGGCTTCCTCTGGGGTTGCTTTCCCTTTAGGAACCTCAGGATCTGGGGTCTGCTCTTATTTCTTTCTATAAAAGCTGTCTATGGTGAGAGCTCTTTTTTGTTTCTTACCCATTTTTTAGAGCTTGGGTTCTGTTTAAAGCAGAGGACCGGCAGCTGCTTTGCCTTGGGGCAGTTTGGCTGGTTGACTTCCCGCACAGGGCTGGTTGGGCTAGGTTGGCATTCTCAGTTGTTCTCAATCCACCTTTTACCAAATGCAGATCTGCCAAAGCACCTGCTCGCAAGCAGGGAAAAGTGGCCCAAGTGTCTCCCAAGGACTTCCTGGGTGCCTAGAATCCATCACACTCTATCCCAGCCCTGGTCTCCCACCCCGGCTGCACGCTACTGCCTGAGCGTGGCAAACTACCTGATCCCCTGCCTGTCCTAAACAGACCTACTCTGGCGTTCTTCCAAGGTAATTTTTGCTGGAAATGTGCTGTACTCCAAGTTTTTGGAGGAGCTTTCATTCCAGAAGCAGTTCAGAGACTTAATCTGCTGTTGGTTTGATGAAAGATCAGAGGAGCTCACAGTTGTGTCTGTACTCCGCCATCTTGGTTCTACCCTGCTATTTTTTTCTAAAGATGAAAACTGGTAGCCATAGTCTTGCTTCAGAATGTTGTTGTGTTGATACCTTTTTATTTATTAACTACATATGTACATTTATAAAATTCCTCAAAGTCGTTGGTCATTGTTTTTACTGAATTTTAAAACAATGCTAATTTCTTTATTTTATATCTTTTGAAATATTAATTTTTTAATATACTTATGCTTAGAAACTATTACTGATGTCAGAGGAAAGAGAAAATTAAATTGTTCTTTAAATCCTTATAAATATTTAATGGACTACAAATGTTTTTAATTATTAGTAAACATACCTTACAGTTAATTTCCTTTGTTGAATAGTTTTAGAGTAAAGTCAGAACATTATTATCTTACATTAGTGATTGCCGTTCATTCTGCTTTGAAAGAAGACATTATCATAGACTTTGTGTTAAAGGATGATGGGGGGGGCAGCTAGGTGGCACAGTGGATAGAGCACCAGCCCTGAAGTCAGGAGGACCTGAGTTCAAATCTGGTCTCAGATACTTAACATGTCCTAGCTGTGTGACCCTGGGCAAGTCACTTAATCTCAATTGCCTCAGCAAAAAGCAAAGAAAAAACAAAAGTATGATAGGAAGTTTTACTTTAAACATATGTTTTCTGCCTTATAAGACAACTTTTTCAACTTTTTTTTCTTCATTCTTGTTGCATTCATTGAGATCCTGGCTTATATTTTGTTTTCCTTCACATCCCTCTTTATCCTCAACAATCCCTATTTCTGGTGCAAAATTTGGTATTCTTTATCCCCGTTCCCATTTCTAAACTCTGTCTTCACCTCTTTCACTCAGCAACCTTTATTTTCTTGAGTTTCATAGCATTTATATTTATTTCCAAGTCCAGGTTCTTAAGGATCTGTCAACCATCAGGATATTTTCCTTCCTTTTTCAGTGAGTTCAGTGTCTGGTTCACAGATTTTCTCTTCCCTGCAACTCCTAAACTCACATACTAAGTAACTACAGCATATGTAATAATGCTCTTTCAATTAATACTGGCCTAGTACTGAATAATGTCTTATTATAAAAAAGGTAAAATGATGAATAACTTAGACAAAAAAGCCAAATAAGGTGACCCTTATAGGAATGATCTTAGAAAGCATAATAAAGAAGACTTTAGAAAAATACCTCAGGCAACAAATGAGACTTTAAAATCTGTGTTAAGAAGAGCAAGAAATTATCCTGCTGCTTAGCACCAGGTAATATGGTAGAATCAGATAATTCTAAGGAGATTGATTTTCAGTTATGACAAAATAGAACAAAGACAGATAAGAGCAGTGAAGCTCAGGATTGACCAGAACATGTCTAGTTGGAATTTTTAAAAAATGTCTAATTGAAATTATTCTTCCAGTATAAGGAGTATTCATATTAAATTTTGCATTTAAAAAAAAAATCAGTGTCTTTTTCCTCAACTCTCCTCTCCCTCCAGTTACTATTAAGAATATTAGGGATCCCATCTTCTCAGTTTTATCAGGCTTAGTGGGAAGTTTGCCTCACTTCCCCTCCTAGTTACCTAGTTCTGTTGATTGCATGGTTATGTCTTTGGTATATACTGCCTTCTCTTCTCTACTGCAGACCCTCTTCCCCTCATCTGTGGACTCGTATGACAGCCTTCAAGGGTAATTTCTCTCACTGAAATATCTCTCCATTCCAATCCATTCTCCCCTCTCAGCTATCACATTAATCACAGTTGTGATCATGTCACTTCCCCGTCATCCCCTCCTATTTTATAACTTCTGCTGGTTCCCTATTACCACCAGAAGCAAATATAAAATCCTCTGGTTTTTAAAGCCCTTCCTAATGTCGCTGATGTCTTTTTTCCCTCCAGTTTTTATTCTCCACTCCAAACTCCCAGATATTTTCTATGATCCAGTGACCCTGGACTCCCAGTTATTCCCAAAACATTTCTATCTTTTGAATTTATGAATTTCCACTGGTTGTGCCCCATTGCCTGAAATGAACTCCCTTCTCATCATAGTCTCTCTTGTCTTTGGCTTTCTTTTAAGTCCCACCTGAAATCTGTAAGAATTTTTTCCTGATCCCCCTTAATGCTAGTGCTTTCCCTCTGTGATTATCTTGCCTTTATTTTGTATCCCATCGAGGGCCATCTCCAGTCATCCTGATTTATATCTTGCCACTATATCCACTTGGCTCTGGAGGAGACAGTGAGGCTGGTGGCTTTGCATGCCCATTTTCACTTAAATCCCATTCACTTGTATGTCAGGGATCACCTTGATGTCATGGTCCTCTTCAAGAATAAAGAACAAATAACAACAATCTTGTATATATTTAGTTGTTTACATGTTATGTCCCCCATTAGACTGTTGATTTCTTGAGAAGAGGAAATGTTATTTGTCTTTCTCTGTGTATCTAGTGCTTAGCAAAGTGCTTAGTTATTGACTTATTGAAAGAGCAAGATCTAGGAAGACTGGTGATTGGTAAATATCTCCCATTTTTTTTTTTTTTTTTTTGGAAGGGCATTGTGACTTTAGAATCTGCTAGTGAGCTTGACCTTTTGATACCTTGGCACAATTCTAGAATCGATTATTAAATGGTAGGATTATGAGCTCTTATAACAGAAAAGAATAAATCGTAGAAGTTTAGAGATGTAAAAACTTTATTTACCTAATAAATACAAGGCTATATACTAAATTTTTGACTCTTTTCATCTGTGACTGAGCCTTCTGAGGAAGAAATAGCTTCACATATTCCACAAAATTTAAAGGGAAATCTACAGATGGCACAAAGAGTAAGGATATTACTGATCTTTGGAAGAATATACTGTAATGGTAGACTGCATAGTGCTGATTTATATGTGCCCACCTGATTAGATGATTAGAAGGTATACTGGCTTTCCCTGGCATGCATTCTAGTGATACTCACAAATTTGTAAACCTGAGGACTGCTAACTAAAAATAATTATTTTAAGAATAAGCTATAATATCAGAAGGAGCTTGAAAAAATCTCTAAGGAATATGAAGACATTGGCAGGAAACCAAAGGTTTTAGAGGAATAGATGGTGTTTTGTTTTATCGCTGCTGACCAATAAAGATAGGTACTTTAGAAAAGAATGAGAAGTAAACAACTAGCTAAGAAGATGGTTTTTAAAAATGGGAATGGCTTTTTAGGCAATGGCATAAGATATGAAAGTGAAAGAATGTCACTTCTTCAGAAATAATATATTGGGGCAGCTAGGTGGCACAGTGGATAGAGCACTGACTCTGGAGTTAGGAAGACCTGAGTTCAAATCCAGCCTCAGATAAATATTAGCTATAAATTGGACAAGTCACTTAATCCCAATTGCCTCACCCCCCCCCCAAAAAAAAAAGTATATTTAACTGAGTTAGAAAGAATGTTTATAGGTTATATATAAGATGATCATGGCTCTTTCAACAATGAGATGATTCAGGCCAGTTCTAAAGATCTTGTGATGAAAAGAGCCATCTACACCCAGAGAGAGGACTGAGGGGACTGAGTGTGGAACACAACATAACATTCTAACTCTTTTTTTGTTGTTGTTTGCTTGCATTTTATTTTCTTTATCATTTTTTCTTTTTGATTTTTCTTGTGGAGCAAGATAAATGTATAAATATGTATGCATGTATTAGATTTAACATATATTTTTATCATGTTTAACATATATTGGATTATTTGCCATCTGGGGAGGAGGGGAAAAATTGGAACACAAGGTTTTTGCAAGGGTTAATGTAGAAAAATTATCCATGCATATGTTTTGAAAATAAAAAGTTTAATAAAATATTTTTTTTAAAAAAGAAGGTTTGTTATGCTGCAAACTATCAAAGCTACTTAAAAATGATGCTCTTGCTCTCAAATGTCTATATATGGACAGATATAGATAATAGAGTGATCTATTAGTCTTAATGTTGTGAGGTAAATTTGACCTCATAGAGACTTGAGATGTGACTCATGACTGATATATAACAATAAAGGTTCAAAACAGCCACAAATCATACAGGAAGGGGTAGTGAAGTAGTGCTGCACTTTAAGAAGATATTCACCTGTGTGAAAGTCCATGAACCTGAACAGGAAAACATGATGGACATTTGACTTAAAGATTAGAGGATGGAGAAATAGGTGATATAGCATAAGTATGCTTTTAGAGCCAGTTGAAGGAAATTAATGACAAGATCTTGATACACATGACAAAATTGACAGGGTAGATGTAATAATTGTGACTAAAGCAGCTAATATATTTCAGATTTTTGAGAAATAGAGTAATTATCAGGGAAATTACTATCATGGAACTTAATATAATCAGGGAACATAATTGGGAAAGTGGAAGATTGCAAAAGAAGATATTAATGTTGAAATTTGTGATAGTAGTAAACATAGGCTGATTTATACTATATAATTTAGGAATGCCAATTTCAAAGAATTCAGAAATAAGGTAGGTAGAATTCCTTGACCTTTGATTTTAAAAGAAAGCCTCTAGAGCAATAATCTGTATGTATATTATTCGTCTTTGAACTAATTCCAGTGAGAGTAAGTTTCCCTTCTTTCTCCATCTTCCTTTTCCATGTAAAAGCTTTCATGTCTCTTTTATGCGAAATAATTTACCCCCGTTACCTCTTCCTTTCCCCTTTTTCCAGTGCATTTCTCTCTCACCCCTTAATTTTATTTGTTTTTGTATTAACCTGTCATTGTCAACTTATACCCTTGCCCTTTTTCTCCTAACTACCTTAATGATGATGAAAGTTTTTAAGAGTTATGTATATCATCAGTTAAACTTTATTTAATCCCTTATGGTGTCTCTTAGCTGTTTACCTTTTTATGCTTCTCCTGAGTCTTGTCTTTGAAAGGCACATTTTCCATTCATTTCTAGTCTTTTCATCTGGCATACTTCAAAATCCTCTATTTTGTTGAATATACATTTTTTCCCCTAAAGGATTATACTTGGTTTTGCTGGGTAGACAATTCTTAGTTTTAATCCTTGCTCCTTTGCCCTCGAGAATATCTTATTCTAAGCCTTCTAGTCCTTTAATGTAGAAGCTGCTAAATCTTGTGTTATCCTGACAGTGATTCCATAATACTCTTGATATATTTGTTTCTGGTTGCTTGTAATATTTTTCTCCTTGACCAGGGAGCTCTGGAATTTGGCCATAATATTCTTTGGAATTTTCATTTGGGGATCTCTTTCAAAAAGTGATCAATAAATTGTTTCAGTTTTCATTTTAAAATCCTCTGGTTCTAAGATATTAAGGGACTTTTCCTGGATATCTTAAAAGGTGATATCTAAATTTTCAGATGAAGAAATTGAAACCATTTCTAGTCATATGAAAAGGTGCTCCAAATCACTATTGATTAGAGAAATGCAAATTAAGACAACTCTGAGATACCACTATATACACCTGTCAGATTGGCTAAGATGACAGGAAAAGATTAATGATGAATGCTGGAGGGTATGTGGGAAAACTGGGACACTGATAATCACATTGTTGGTGGAATTGTGAACAGATCCAACCATTCTGGAAAGCAATTTGGAGCTATGCTCAAAAAGTTATGAAACTATGCATACCCTTTGACCCAGCAGTGTTTCTACTGGGCTTGTATTTCAAAGAGATCTTAAAGGAGGGAAAGGGACCCAGCTGTGCAAGAATGTTTGTGGCAGCCCTTTTTGCAGTGGCTAGAAACTGGAAACTGAATGGATGCCCATCAATTGGAGAAAGCCTGAACAAATTATGGTATATGAATGTTATGGAATATTATTGTTCTGTAAGAAATGACCAGCAGGATGGTTTCAGAGAGGCCTGGAGAGACTTGTATGAACTGATGCTAAGTGAAATGAGCAGAATCAGGAGATCAACCAATATACATGGCAACAAGACTATATGATGATCAATTCTGATGAACATGGTTCTCTTCAACAATAAGGTGATTCAAACCAATTCCTATTGTTCAGCAATGAAGATAGTTATATACATCCAGAGAGAGGCCTTTGGGAACTGAGCATGGATCACAACACAGCATTTTAACGCTTTCTGTTTTGTTTTCCTTCTTAGGTTTTTTTTTTTTCTTCCTCTTTCTAGATCTGATTTTTCTTGTACAGTAACATAACTATATAGATATGAATACATATATTGGATTTGTCAAATAACTTAACATATTCAACATGTATTAGACTACCTGTGATCTAGGGGTGGGGATAGGGGGAAGGAAGGGAAAAATTTGGAACAAAAAAATTTTTGCAAAGGTCATTGTAGAAAAATCACTCATGTTCTGTAAATAAAAAGCTTTAATTAATTGTAAAAAATAAAAGAAAGGTGATTTCTGGGCTCTTTTTTGATCATGGCTTTTCAGTAGTCCAATAATTATTCAATTATTTCTCTTGGAACTATTTTCCAGTTTTTCCAGTGACATATTTCACATTGGCCTTTTATTTTTTTTCCATTCTTTTTGACTTTGTTTTATTATTTTGTGATATCTTGTAGAGTCATTAACTTCTAATTCTAATTTTTTAGGAATTATTTTCTTTATTGAGTTTGTGTACCTCTTGATTTGGCCAATTCTGCTTTTAAAGGAGTTGTTTTCTCAGTGAATTTTTGTATGTTTTTTTCTTTTGGCTATTTCTGCTTTTTAAGGGGCTTTTATGTTTGGTGACATTTGTGCCTCTTTTGCTATTTAGCCTATTCTATTTTTTAAGATATCATTTCTTCAGTGTTCCTCCTTTCCAAGTTGTTGACTCTTTTTTTTCCCCATGATTTTCTTGCATCGCTGTCTTTTTTTTTGTTTTTTGCTTTTTTTGCTTTTTGCTGAGGCAATTGAGATTAAGTGACTTGCCCAGGGTCACATAGCTAGGGAACGTTAAGTGTCTGAGACCAGATTTGAACTCAGGTCCTCCTGACTAAAAAGCCGGTGCTCTATCCACTGCATCACCAAGCTGCCCCGATCCAATTTGCTGTCATTTCTTATCCCATTTTTTCCTGTCATTTGCTTTTTTAAATTCTTCCTTGGTTCATCTAAGAATTCTTTTTTTGGGCCTAAGACTAATCCACATTTTTCTTTGAGGCTTTGGCTATCATAGTTTTGATTTTGTTGTCATCTTCTGGGTTTGTTTTGATCTTCCCTGTCACCATGACACTTTATATGGTCAGTTTCTTGTTGATTTATTTTTCCAGGCTATTTCTTAACTTATAACTTTGTCAGATCTCTGTTCCTATAGTGGAGGATATACTGTCAAGTGCAACTATTTTCATAGGTAGTTCTGGTAGTCTGTAAATTTTTAGTTCTTACTAGATCTTACATACTTAGTATGATCTAAGGAGAGTTTGTATTTACTCTCCAGGTCTGTGAACCAACTACAAGAACTCTTACCTTGGTACTGTTAACAGGATTCTTACTCTCCTCTGCTCACAAGGTCTGTTGTGCTCATGTTCCTTTTCATCTTGAAACTGTGTCCCAGATCCTTGTATGGGTAGTGTGCAATAGAATCCTGCCCCACAGTGCAAGCCAAGGGAACCTTTGTAATCTTCTGACCAGTTGTCCAAACTGTCTGTGGACTGAGCACTCTAGTAACGCTGCTAATTCAGGTGCCCTCAAATTCTCTTGCTGATTAGCTGAAATGCTGCCTTCTGTTGGCTTGCTGAGATGTTGCCTGCATTTGGATTGTGCTCTGATCTCATCCCAGTGAGACAGACCTTTCCTGCTGACTTTATAAGTTGTCTTAGCCTAGAAAAAGTGTTTTACCCTGCTCTTGTCGGGGTTCTGCTGCTGAATAATTCATTTTGAAGTGTTATTTAAAGTTGTTTAGAGGGGAATTTAGGAACTCAGGCCCTGTCTTTGACTCCCTTGCTCTCTGCCTTTCAGATACTGAAATTCTTTGAATATGCTACATATTGACAAAATAAGATGACCAAATGAATTGAAAATTTGGTGCTTTTCTTTTGCACCTACAGTCAGGCAACTCTATTATCAGTTATTCTGCTTTTGTAATTTACAAGACTTGACCATTGATTGCTATAACAGCAAGATCTGCTAGCTTCCTTGTTTGCAAATTAGAAAATATCTGATTTAGGTAAAACTACTAAATTCTTCAATAGGATTTATTGAGAAACTGAGTTTGTAGCCTAATAAAAGAAAACTCTTTGCCTAAATATTTGCCTAAATATTCAAAATAATAAATTACGAAACCAGATCTTTTATTGATGGTTTTTCATACTCTTGTGTAAAATAAGATGGATAGCATTATTAAGGAGATATGAAAGACACTAAGGAATCACTTTCTTACATTTAACTAAGTGTTGAATGCCCACTTTAGACAGAAAAGAAGTTCTTGTCATAGCAATGTAGAATCATAGATTTAAAGCTAAAAAAAGAAAGTTTAAAGGCTATATTATACAACTCTTTCATGTTACAAGCAAGGATCCTCAGAAGACTGGAGAGATTGTGAATTGCTTATTGCCACACAATTAGTAAGTAACTGAGCCAAGATTTGAGCCTAGATTTTCTTGATTCCAGATCCAATGCTTCTCATGCTAAAATAAGACTTTTCTACTTCCCAAAATAGATTTTTAATTCATTCATTCAAGAGTTAGTACCCATAAGGTACCATGCCAAATAAAAAGTTAAATAAAAATGGAACAGTCAGGATGTATGCAAATGTGAGTTATATGAGGTATGTTGAATAAATTAAGCTCTGGAGAGAATCATCATAGATCATCAGTCTAGAGCAGAGAGCCTGTCAGAAGTTATGTTGTCCATTCCCTTTATTCTGCAGTTAAGTAATTTAATCCCCAAAAGAGCAAGTGACTAGTCCACAGTTATATAGACAATTATCACTTTATATAACTTCACACTACATGGGCACTATAGACATGGCTTGACTTGAGACTTCCTGTTCAAAGAAAGGAAACTTTTGCCCCATTCTTCCCATCCATTTGCATGTCTGGTCCCCCTGTATCTCCATGTATCCTCCCCTCTACATGTTCTTCCTCTCAGTTCTAGCTAGGCAGATCCCCTCATGACTGGCCTTAGCTCCCATTCCTTTTCATTTCTCTGTCATGGCCCCTATGTCTCTTTGAATTATGTGTCAGCCCCTTCCTCCATAACTATATAGCTCCTTCCTCCTTTTCTCCTTCCCTTTCCCACATTAGCAAGCAAATTAGTTTTACATAAAAATCATTTTACATTGAAGTCTGAAATAGTCTATTTAGGATAAGTGAGAATTGCCTATATTTAGTATATTAAGCAACAGAACTAAGATTTGACATCAGGGTCCATAAATTCATATTAGGCAGAAAACTTTATTTTTACCTTGTGCTAAGCTGCCTCACCAATCATTTCTGATTTAAGGTAATTAGGGAAGACATCATCAAAGAGGTGGCAATATATGCAAATAGGATCTTTGAAAGGAAGCATGTGACAGATATTCTATGGGAATATTATATAATCTGAAAAAAAAATTTTTCAGTTCCTTTGAAATTTTGTCTAAGAATGTCTAGTGCAACTTCAACTAGCATCTATCTAGCTCCTTAATTTTTTTTCTTTTTTTTTTTTTAGTACTGATTAATGCTCATTGTGTGAGTAATAGCACTATTGGTACTATGTGACACTAGATGTAGAGAAGTTGAAAATAATGCTGAAAGATCACTCTACCCAAAGAATATTCTATTGAATACACATCAGCTATAGTTTAAGAGAGTTCATTGCTATCAAATATATGTATCAGTGTCTTCTAATGGCAAAATGTTTTAATTTAACAGCCATATTCTCAGCACTGAAGAATCTTCAAGAGAAGATTCGACGTTTAGAACTTGAACGGATTCAAGCAGAAGAAAGTGTGAAAACTTTGTCTAGAGAAACAAGTGAATACAAGAAAGTGCTGGATGAACAAATACAAGAAAGGGAGAACTCAAGGAATGAAGAGTCAAGACATAATCAAGGTTTGATTGAACTAAGAAGATTCTAATGAACATCACAGGTTATAATTTGAAAATTATTCCAAGGGTTTGTTTTAAAATCCTTGACAAAGTTCCACAGAACTTTAATAGTTATTAGTAGTCTGGTTTTATAAGTATTCTGGAATTATAATGAACCAGGTATATTTTGTTTATCAAGCATTTAGGATGCTAAGATTGTATTGTAAAACTGTTGCCATCTTATTGCAGTATAAGATTGATTAGAACCCAGTTGTTTTTTTTGTTTGTTTTTGTCTTTTTTTTTTTTTTTTTAACCATAGTTCATGACGTTATGGGGCTTTATAACTGAATATGGGAATTGTGCAATAATTATGGCTTATTACCAGTAAGTGTGGATTCTTATACTTGTTTTACATATTTAAATTCCTGGGATCATGTAAAAATGTAATGGACAAAAAGAAGTTATGAGCAGAAAAAGTTTAATAAACTCTGGATTTTAGAGTACTGGTGACCTGAGATCATTTGGAAGTAGCTTTCTAGTAGCATTGGGGACCTTCTTAATATTTAAGGTGATAGGAGCTCCAGTTTCATTACTAATATTTAAACTGTTTCAATTCAAGTGGACTAATACCAAGTTTTCTTTTGTTTCCTTTAGAACTGACATCCCAGTTGTTAGCTGCAGAAAGTAAATGTAATCTTTTAGAAAAACAATTGGAATACATGAGAGACATGATAAAGCATGCAAAAAATGAGAGGACAACTGTCTTGGAAAAACAGGTAGAGAGCTATGTGCTGTTCCAAAAAAGGACAGCTGTTAACTTGTAAAGTAGTTGACACTAATTTCTTTTTTTTTTTTTTTTTTTTTGGTAACTAGCAGAAAAATGGAAAAGAACTTGAAAAGTTTTCATTTTATTATGTATTCATTGTTATGGACAGTCATCACATTATCAGATGTTATGAAAACTATCTCAGCTCTTAGCCCAGAAATTGTGCTAACTGCTTACTAAATTATTCTTAAAAGTTATAAGTAGATAATGAGTAGCAATACATATAAGATTTAAGAGCATTACTATTCTCAGTGCATCTGAAAATACAAGCAAACATTACCAGTTTGGAAGAAAAGAAGGATCTGTGTGTACTAGAATGAGGAAAGAAAGTTTCACAACTTGGAATTAGTGAAAAACAAGTGGAGAAGACTACATAAGGGTCTCATAAGGCATCAAGGCAGAATTATGTGTGGCATCTTACAGGAATAGTGAAGAAACTATTCTGATTACAATAGTATGTTTAATTTAGGGATTGGAGGGATTATAGATTGGGACTAGATTTATGGAGAACCTTGAATGCTTGACTTGAGAAATTTTACTTTTATCCAATACATTGTGGTAAACAGACTAAAGAGCTTGGTTTTTATTCGGTGCACTAATAATAGACATTTATTAAGCATTTGGAATGCTCAAATATTGAGGGATATACAAAGAAATGGTTCTTGCTGTTAAAATTGAAATATGGTAATAGGGATATCCATAAATAATTGATATTAAAAATGTAAATGAATGCTTTAAATAATAAGTATTTTTAACAAAATGATAAAAACTACGAATTTTGAAGAGGGGGAAACTGTTGGGAATAACAATTTCATGGAGGAGAGAGGCAGGTGATCTTGATAAAATTTGAAATTTAATTCATGATAGGGGATGTGAAAGAAAATGTTTTAAGTGAATAGAATGGCATGAGGGACATTTCAAATTGAAGGGCAACCATTTCTTCAGAACAATACTGTTTTCTGGGTGCCACAGATTGTTTGGCTTTGCAATTTATTTTGTTTTCCCCTAATTCCTTAGCAGAATCTCTCGCAATCATTTCTGTGCCCTCCCAATTTGAAGACACTGTTATTTCTTTCCCTGCTGTTTATAAAATGCATTCAAGCCTCTCCTCTTCTACCAGACCCTCAGGCACATACATATGCATGCACGTACAAACCTACAAACCCTGTTGTTTTCATATCTCCTCCCATTAAAAACCAAACTCCTGAGCTGTCTGTATTTTCTGGCCTCTTCTCTCACTTGTTTCTCAGTCCTTTGCAAGTCCTTCTGACTTGATCATTCAACTCATATTCCCCTTTCCAAATTTTCCAGTAATTTCTTAATGACTACCTCTGATGTCCTTTGCTCAATTCCTATTCTTCTTGACCTCTTTGTAGCATATCATAATGTTGACCACCTAAATCGATGGTCAGACTCAAATAGAAATGGCAACCACTAAATTGTATATAAGGATACTTGTAGGCTTCATTGACATATTTTGAAAATGAAATAATTCTATTTTGTGTGTGTGTGTGTGTGTGT
The DNA here is from genome assembly GCA_023553655.1 of Myrmecobius fasciatus. Lineage (NCBI taxonomy): Eukaryota > Metazoa > Chordata > Mammalia > Dasyuromorphia > Myrmecobiidae > Myrmecobius > Myrmecobius fasciatus. The sequence goes on along the minus strand of JAJPUD010000121.1, from coordinate 259,923 downwards.
GTGTGTGTGTGTGTGTGTGTTAAATATTCCTGAGTTATATTTTAATTGGTTCAGCCTGCTCTCAGAAGGGGCCTCCATTGAGCATACAGACTATGTGTTTGATTATTTCTGATATATATCTTCCTTTCTGGATTTTCTCCACCTGAGTATTGTCTTCTCTTTGGATTTTCTGTATACTACTCCCCATTTGATTCATCACCTCCTGATTTTAGATATATCCCAAGGTACTGTGAGCCCCCTTCTTTTTCTGTAATCTCAGTTGGTAGTTGCTTCCACTTCTACAGATTCAGTTGTCATTTCTGTACAGATAAGATTTTGGTAATTTTAAATTGGATGGAATTCTTAGTTCAACATATTGAAAGAAAATAGTATCTTTCCCTGAAAACAAACTTCTCTTTAGAATTGCCCTATTATCAAGGGCAATACCATTCCTCCCAAGTCATCATGTTCATAACTTCATCCTTGTCTACTTCATCTTACATAATTAGTCAATTGTCAGATCTTGTCATTCCTATTTCTACAACATATCTCACATCTGTCTCCTTTTCTTAGTTTACATGGTCACCAACTTAGTTCAGGTCCTTATTACCTCTCACTTGGTTTACTGCAATAGTCTCTACTCAAAATAAATGTGTGTGTATGTGTGTACATGTATACACATATAGATATACATATACTTACATATATGCACACACATAATGTATATACAATATATTTTATACTTTATAATTTATTGTATATATGCATTTATGCAATATACACATTATGTGTTTGTATGCATATATGTATATATATAATGTATTTCAATACATACACACATCGTCTTCATCATCATTTGTTTTTACAATTGGCTAAATTTCCCTAGGGAGCCATCTCATATAACACTGAATATATATGAATGAATATATATATATATATATTTTTTTTTTTAAGTGGGGGAGGAGTGGGAGATAAAAAAAAAATGCAGTGTTCCGTACCTGTGGATCTCTTCTACCTCCCAAAGAGGTGGAGGGATGGAGCTTCCTAAATTTTAAGAGGTGGTGGAGGGATGATATCTGTTCTTATAATTTTATAAGATTTATTTTTGTTGGATTTGTGTCTTTTTTGTTTCTGTTTTTGCCATTTATATTGTTTGCATTTATTTCTTAGTTTTCCTTATTTTAACTATCAGTTCATATGAGTCTTTATAGATTTCTCTGTGTTCATATTCATTGTTTTTTTTACAGCGTAATAGTAATCCATTACATGTACTATAGTTTGCTTAACCATTCCCCAAAACATGGTCATCTACTCTGTTTCAAATTGTTTGTTGTCACAAAAAATATTTTGGTATATGTGGAATTTTTTTTCTTACCAGTTAACCTCTTTGGAATATAGTCCTGGTAATGGAAACACTGGGTGAAAAAAATACGAGTCCCTTCATTTTCATTATTCCAAATTACTTTCCAAAATGGTTGTAATGATTCACAGTTCCAGAAACAGGAGCACTAGTGTTCCTGTCTTCTCATAGCCCCATCAACATTGACTATTCTTGTTTTTTGTCATCTTTGATAATTTCAGTGTTGTGAGGTGAAACTTCAGGGTTATTTTGATTTGAAGTTGTTTCCTATATCTTATGTAGTCTATCCTCAATTTTTGCAAGTATAATGAAACTCAAAAACATGAATGTTAATAAATTTGAATCTATGAGAAACTGGGGGTTGGTTCCACAACCATCAAAAGCTAGAATCTTTCACTAGAGATTACTGAAAATATATTGTTCTGCATATAATTGTTTACATCACAACATTAATTTTGATAATGTGCACTTTTCCTAACACCGTAACTACAATATATCCCATAAAATTCAGGGGAAGGGAGAGGCAACACCAAACAAAAATTCAGAGGGGCACGGGCAGTAATTTTAGAAGAACCCAGAGGTAGAAAAGGGAAAAGGCCAATTTGCCATCTCTAATCTACCTTTTTGGCTTCCTGCTTGAACTGTTCCCCAGAGAAAAGAACAGAGGTGAGTTCCTGGCTCTGGTCCAAGCTCAGGGCTTCCACTTGGAGTGATATGGCCCAGCAGAGTATAGCTTTTCATAGCTGCTCAGAAGCCTGGCAGCACTAGCAACTCGAAAGGTTTGTTTTGGGGAGTGTTAGGGGTAGAAGGAGAACTTGGCCACCTTTCTTTTTTTTCCAATTCTCTAATCTCACACTTGAGAGCTTACTTTAGGAATTCATTAAATATTTGTTGAATTGAGCTAATCTCTTTTGGAAGCAATATTTTCAAATCTCTTCCCTTAAAAATTTGAGATGAAAAAGATTATTTTTTTTTCATATATAGTTATGTGAAGAGTGATAAATAATCAGAACAAAAATGTCCTTGAAGTTATTGACTTATGTGGAAAGAAACTATTGAAAGCATATGTTCTATACCATTTTTTGTTAAATAATTCATTTAAGACATATCACTGTTTATTCTGGCTTACTCATCAGGACATAGAAATGACCTTGTCATCTGGACATTCTTTTCCAGGATTTGATAGAGAGAGACCACCAGCAGGGCCAAATGCATGTTGAGAACCAACTTGAAAAGCTGGATATTCTTGAGCAGGAATATAACAAACTTACTGCCATGCAGGCTCTTGCAGAGGTGAGCAAATGAGTTTATATTATTCATTAGGATAAAATTTTCTTGTTTACAAAAGGATATTACTAAATAGTCTTCTCTAGCCAGTGGGATGTAAAGGATCTTAACTGAAGAAAATATTCAGGCATAGGAAAATAATTTTGTAGCCCTGGTTTGGATTTGCTTTCTAAGACCATTGGGAGAAGCATTTTTAGATCTATACTTGAAAAATATATATTAGATTTTCCCTGGGTTTTTTGGTTATTGCTTTTTATCAGTAATACTAAGATCCCATATTGTGACTTTATATTGGCCCACTTCTTTATCTTTACACAAAAATTCTGTTTCTTGATCACAAGTTACACTCATAGTCTAATCAAGCCTTATACAGATGCCTCTGCCCCTTGATCCTAAAGAAAGAGTATAGAGAGATCAAAGCAGAGACCCATCTGTCAACAGCAGAAAAATAAATTGGGTAGTGTGGAGATCCAATTTCTTGCTTCATTATTAATCCTTTTGTAATTATTACTAGAAAAAAATGCAAGAACTGGAATCAAAACTCCGTGAAGAAGAACAGGAAAGAAAACGTATGCAGGAAAAAGCAGCCCAGGTATCTAAACTTTAAAAAAGTTTTAAAATCTAGTTTAAAAATCATATTGTGTGTGTGTGTGTGTGTACATATACAGTTAAACAATAAAAGATTTACCTTTTACATGTTAATCTAAAGTGTCTTACAGGTTGTCTTAAAGACACTAGAATGTTTTGTGTCCTGTATTAGGGGCATTGCAAGTTAATGCTAGAACAGCCTAATGTGGATTATAGTGGAAAAGTTCTATGTACAGAATTCAGATCTTTAGCCTAATTAGGTCATAAAAAATGATTGGTTGGCTTTTTAATTTATAATTTCAGTAGTTTGAAATAAAGAAGTAGGCATACTTCAATAACCATATTGAAACACTACTTTGGCTTGTATTTATAAATAGTTTTTACTGAAATATAACTTTGTTTTGGGTTTGTTCCTAAGGAAATCATGCCATCCAAACAGTCTTTCAGGCATTTCCAGCATACTTGATGGTTGCTGAAATTTTAAACTTTTTCAGTAGCAGTTTTAAAGAACATTTTCAAGTTTTTCAAGAATTTTCAAAGGCCTTTCTTAGGCCACCTTCCAATCTTTCTTGGATTTACTGTCCTCAGCTGTCTGACCTATTAGAATGTTTTCTTCCTTTTTCTTAAGACTGTAAATATTTTACAAGGAGTAATTTTCTGACAAGTTTTTTTTAAAAACATGGCTATAGTCTACCTCTGAGCAAAGGAAAGCTGGCCATGAGATATCACATAAGAAACTGGCTCTAAGGGCAATCTGTCTCATCCATCTCAGCCAACTTCTTGATGCCTGTTAGGTTTCGCTTGGATCTCTAAGGAGTGAGCAGTCTAATTAGGAAGTGAAGCTTGTAGCTTACCTTTTTTCTTTTTCTTTTTTCCTTCACCCTATTTTAAAAAATTTTATTCTGAATTTAAACACCAAAAAAAAATTTCCATGTATATGATATAGTAGAACACAAAAGAGGATTGTATGTAAAATAATCAGATGTTAAGTTTGTTATAAATTCATCATATTACTTTAAAAACAGTCTGACTTGTCCATGCATCCTTTTGCTATGTGTGTTTTTTTAAAAAACTGTTGTAGTGACATACTTTTGCCTTTTTTGGAAGGGCATTCCTATTATTGATCACTGCCTTACCTTCTCCTCCCCATACAAATATCTCCCATCTATCTCTCCCTTCCCATTACCAAAGAAAAAACACCTTTCTGACACTAAGAAAAACAAGTCTAAACAGGGAAGGAAATAAGCATTTATTAAGCACTTAATGTGTGCCAAGCACCATGTTAAGATTTGTAAATGTTATTTCATTCAATCTTCACATCAGCCCAACGAGGTGCTGTTATTATCACCATTTTATAATTGATGAAACTGAAGCATACAGCAATTAAATGACTTGCTCAGGATCACATAGTAAGAGTCTTTGACCAGATTTTAATTCATGCTCTCCTTACTCTCCCAACCCAGTGCTCTAATCAAGACATCATCCTCCTAGAATAGGAGCCTGTATGAAAATGTATGTTATTCTGCACCTTGAGATAATGACCTCTCTTTGTCAGGAGATGGGTGGAATGCTTTACCATCATCTGGATTCATGTTTGATTGTTGCTCTGACCAAAGATTTTAAATCTTTAAAAATTGTTTTTTAGTATGTTATTAAAAATACAAATCGATCTCTTAGTCGTCCTGCTTGCTTGACTTTGCATCAACCTATATAAGTTTTCTCAAGTTTCTCTGAAAACATCTTTCATCATTTTGAACAAGGCAGCAATATTCCATTACATTCATACACCATATTTGTTTAGCTCTCTTTCTGTTGATGGGCACCATCTTAGTTTCCAGTTCTTTTCCTTGCCTCTTAATTTCTTCTTTAGGAATTATCATTGCAATCTGGAGACAAGAAAAGGCCTCCTGCATAAGGAGTCTTGAAGACAGAAGGCAGAGGTAATGAGAGAGAATTCTAGGTATGAGAAACAAATCAATGAAAAGGCATACAGATTCACATGTCATGTGTGAGGAATAGTTCAGAATCATTGAATTGTAGACCACTAGAAAGGAATAAAAAAAAAATAGAAAGACTAACGTGTGAAAGTTTTTAAATGCAGAAGATTTTATTTTATCCCAGAGGTGATAGGAATAGAGTTGACATGATCAGAATTGCCCTTTAAGGAAATCAAAAATCAGTTTGGCAGCTATGTGGCAGAAGCATTGGCCTGGAAAGACTTAGCAAGTAGGCTATTTAGAAGGTTATTTCAGTAGTTCAAGCATCAGATGATGAGAAGTCTGCATCCTTAGGTTGGTGACAAATTAGTCAATCGAAAGAAAGAGGGAAAACTTAGCAACAGATTGGCTATGTAGAATAAGTAAATGAGGTCAAAAATAACACTGAGATTGCAAGTTTGGTTGACTAGAAAGATAAAATTAATTGGGAAATTTGGGAAGAGAGGGGAACATTGGGAGCAGATAAATAATGAATGCTATTTTGGATGTGTTGAGTTTGAAATACCTTTGGAATATACAGTTCAAAATATGTAAAAGATAGTTGGTGATCTAAGATGGAAGATCTAGCAAAGGGGACTGAGAAAGGGTGGCCAGATAGGTAAAAGAAGAATTAGAAGAGAGGAAGTCATGAAAAAGAAGAAGAAGAAAGAAATTATTGAGAAGATGATCTACACTGTCAAAAGATCCAAAAAGGTTAAGAATGACAAGAATTGGGGGGGGGGGGGAAGGTGATAATATTTGTCACTTAAGAGATCAACAAATAATTTTAAAGAGATTATAATTCCTTAACTGAACTTCTGGGTTTCCCCCATCCAATATTCTTGTTTTTGAACACACTGGACCTTTACCCTTGTAAGGAGGCTCTGAAAAGATGTTTTTGAGCAAAACCCCTCTGGGCATCTTTCCTATTGATCTGATTGTTCTAAGGTTCCTGACATTACTGGGACTTTTTCAGGGAAGCTCTAGTACATCTCTCTCAAAGTAGCAGAGCTTTTCAGTCCATTTCTGGTCCTTCAGAAGAACTGCAATCTGATTTATTTGCCTGTTCTAGCTTTTTTTCTGGCTGGTCCTGTGCACCTGGACGAAGCCTGTGGAGTAGATGAAGTCAATTACTGTACTTTGTTAATGGATTTCTTTAATCAGTTTAGTGCTTTGAGGAATTTTTGTTCAAATGGGTGTGCCATGTTGGGAGAACACCTATCTCTTTTTCAGCTTTGCAAAATATACTAGGTGTCACTTAACAGGGACTCCTTAGGACACTTAATATTTGTCTCTCCTCTCTCTCTCTCCCTTCCCTCCTCCTTATCCCCCAATTCTATACTTGTTTTCTGATTTTTTTTTCTCAATCTCAGTTAATCCCAGGACTATAAAAAGAAGAAAAAAATCTCAAGGGTTTTGCCTCTTTCACCAAATAAATTTACCTTCCAGTCAGAATCAGTTCCAAAACAGCATGCCCCCAAGTGCTTTTTTTCTACTTTCCAAAATATAAAATTATATGTTGTGTTTATTAGCTATTCTGATTTTAGCAGAGAAGAACATCCAGCAGATATAATCCATATAATTGAAATGTTCCCCATCTTGCCACATTTTACCTTTGTGCCAGCTTTATTGTTTCGGTCAAGAAAGTGACACACATTTTTTTCTAGGTAGCCTGGTTATCTTTGCTATGTGTTCACAATGATAGTCCCTCACTTCCCCTTTTTTGATCTTCACCTTGTTTAATATTATAATAGGATTGTGTGATTTAAAATGCTACTTAAATATCAAACTGTCTTATTGTTTGAACATCCTAAATAGCTTTCAAAGTAGAGAGTGTGAGAAAGACCTGATCATAAATCCTGCTTTTCAAACAGTTGTTGTCTATAATGTCCCTGGCTAAGGACCTCTGTCAGCTTGTTTCTGCAGGTATAAAACTGGAAGAGTAACAAGTACTTATTCTTAGAGGTGTTGTGTGAACCAAATGAGATAATACAGTAATACGTATTTTATATAATTGTGTTGCTAATTTTTATTGTGTATTAAATTTATATATTATATACATAATATAAAGTCTGCAAACTCTTAAAGGTTAAGATAGAAATAACAAGATATGGCAATCACTGTAAACATCTCTAATCCTGGGTGAGAGGATGATCCCTGTAGGTCACTTCAGCTGTCCCCTTTGACTTGAAATCCCAAACCAAAAGCTCCATAGCTGGATCTGGCATTTTTAATCAGTAAAAGTTCCCTCAGTCTTTCCTTACTCAGTTCCTGTCCAAGAGGTGAAAGTTCTGTCGTTTAGGCTCGGGCTTCATCCAAACCCAACTAGCCCTACGATTCTCCACTGTTGATTCTGTGGTGCTAGCCTGGAGGTCTTTGTAATTTCACATTGGTTGAACCCAGGCTTGGGGTCATTGTTAGAGTCTTCTAGGTTATCCCCAAGTCTGTTCTGCTCCAAGTTTTCTTTTGTCTTTCACTAGTCTGTATTTACCCTGGGGCACAAATTTGTTTTGTTTGTGGGGGAAATCTGGAGAGCTTGAAATTTTCTGACTGCTACTTCATTTTCCCAGAATCCTCTCCCCATTTTAATTATTTTTTAACTGATTTCATTGCAGTAGGAAATATCCTTCACTGACAGCAACTTAGATTTTCTTACGGGAATTGCCTATAATAGTGAAAAGTTAAGTCACTTGCCCTTGTAGGTTTTGAAATGGGTATTCCTAATTCCAGTCCTCAACCCAGCTCTGTTCATGTATGTGCCACCTTCTCTCATCCTTCATCTTGCAGAAATTGATATCCTGTCTTTCTGTGGCTATACTCTCTATTTAATATGCTGACAGGCCAGCTGTATTCATATTTGTGAACTAAGGAGCCATAACTTTGATAGGTCATCAAGTACTTTTGGAACTCCACCCAACCTGATATTCCAGGTATAATTGAATACTGATTTTATCAGTGTTCTAATTAATTGAAGATTAAAGTCTTGATAAAACCAGTGCCCTGAATGAAAGTTTATCTTGGGAAAGCCCTACTGGAAAATTTCTAAACTGGTTCAAATCCCCCTTTGTCTGCTTTCCTGCTGCCTATTTGAACAATTTTAGTAGCTGATGCCTATGATTCTTTTTCACTGTCAGATATTGTTAGTGACTTTTCTAGTTTTTAGATAGCAAGTCCCAGATTTATGTGATAGTTCCTTCTTTTCTTTGTAAAATGACTAGCTTTTTATATTTTTTCCAGTTGCAGACTGGAATAGAAACAAATAGACAGTTGTTTGAGGAGAAGATACCATCATATCCTCCCCATGCAAGAAGAGTGAAGAAAAAGAAAACAAAACAGCCAGACAAGGTAATGTGAAACCTTATTAGGATGTATTTATTTATTTATTTATTTATTATTATTATTATTTTAATTTTGCTGAGGCAGGTGGGGTTAAATGACTTGCCCAGGGTCACACAGCTAGGAAATATTAAGTGTCTGAGCCAAATTTGAACTCGGGTCCTCCTGACTTCAGGACTGATGCTCTATCCACTGTACCACCTAGCTACCCCATTAGTCTTTATTTAAAAACATGTTTTTATTCATATCTTTTTTACATCATCACAAATTTCCCCAGTATTCTTCTTCCTCTCAGAGAACCAACCTGTATAGCAAATAATACTTTTTTAAAAGATAAAGAAAAATAAATAAACGTGAGAAAATATATTAAGTGTATATTTTTTGCCAGACCTCTCCCATATCTGCAAAAGAAATTAGGGATTGAGAGTCTCTTCCTTTGAGCCATGTTTGTTCTTGACTTGATCATTTAGGTGGTTCTTCACATTTACATTGTTGGCAGTAATTGTTTATATTATTTGGAGCTCTTATTTTTTTTTAACTGTATTAGTTCAGGTAGATTTTTCAATGCTTCTCTATATTCATCACATTTATCATTCCTTACAGCACAATAATGTCCCATTAGATTCACTTACCACAATTTGTGTAATCATGGCCTAGTTTATGGGCATTTACTTTTGTTTCCGATTAACTATTACAAAAAATGCTGCTATTAATATTTTTGTATATTTGGGGACTTTTTAACCGTTACCTCCCAAGTATAATCTTAGTAATGGAATCGTTGGGTGAAAGGGTAGACATTTATTCACTGTATTTGCATAATTCCATATTACTTTCTAGTAATTTTCTTATAATCTGTCCAACACTGACTTCCCATCTTTTGTCACTTTTTTTTTTTTTTTTTTTTTTTTTTAGGTTGTGAAGAAAAACTTCTGAGTTGTTTAGATTTGTATTTCACTTATTATAGTAATAGTAAACATTTTCTCTCATCTGGTTGTTAATAATTTATTCATTTGAGAACTTTGTTCATATACTTTGATCAAATTGGTTTGTATATATTGGTTGTGTGTGTATGTGTTCATTGTTTATATATCTTGCATACTGAACTTGTTCAGAAAAATCTGATAACAAAGATTTTGGTATAAATGCTTTTCAGGTTTGGCCCTTTTTTTTGAAAAAAAAATTGGTTAGGTTAAATATTGTGAAAGTATCGATTTGGACAGAATCAAGATGGAGAATTTGCAGGAATCAGTAACAGTCAAACTCCTCTCTACAAAACTCTTCCAAGAAGATCTAGAAAATGTACCAGACTAAGTTCTAATGGGGAAATCCAAAAAAAGTCACAGTGAATCATTTATCTAGTCCAGTTCAGCTTAGGCAGAATAGGCAGAGAAGCTTTTCAACACTAAGAATTGGTGGAGCTGGGAGTATATTGTGTATTGAACACTTCCATTATCCAGAGAGAGGGTGAGTTACCAGTAACAAGACTTCCCAGAACCATAACTGGCTCCTTGACAGGGATAAGTGATAGCTTACAGTTTTGTTCCCACTACCCAGTTGCATATCACAGATCAAAGCAGAGTGAGAAGATTTATACATGAAGGTAGAGAGGCTTTGGCCAGTGTACCAAGAAGGGAGGAAGTTCAGGAATATGCATTAGCAGTATGCTTCAGTCTTGTAGTAAGTTTATCAGTTCTTGCATCTAGTTCAGCCTATACAGGATTGAGTAGGGCAGGAATTAAACACCAAAGGGAAGCATACAATTGTAATGGTTGCTCAGAACGAACAGAATTTTACAGTTGGCTGAATCTGATAGCAGAATATTCTTCTTAGACCTTAACCCAGTTTAGGAACTTGGAGAGCTTAAACCAGGGAGACAGTTGGACTTTGTGTGGATCACAGCATATTATTTTCCCACTTTTTGTTGTTTGCTTGCATTTTTTTCCCTTTTTTTTTTCATTTTTGATTGATTTTTTCTTGTGTAGCCTGGTAATTATAGAAATATGTATAGAAGAATTGCACATGTTTAACATATATTGGATTACTTGCCATCTAGGGGAGGGGGTGGGGAGAAGGGAGGGAAAAAATTTGGAACACAAGGTTTTGCAGAGATGAATGTTGAAAATTATCCATGCATATGTTTTGAAAATAAAAATCTTTAATAAAAAAAATAGAGAGGAAAGAAGAATACACTTGGTGGGGGAAAGGAAGGACAGTTTGGGATAAATATCAGGGTGGGAAAGTAGACATCTTTACAGACAGGTTTGGGGGGGAGCACGGCAACAATTATTCAACTTCACTCTAATGAACTTCACAACTGATCAAAGGAGGAAAGTATATTCACATAGATTGGGAACAAAAATACATTTTACTTAGTGGAGAAATAGGGGAAATTAGAAAGAGAATAGTTTAAGGAAAACAGACTCATATAATTACAATACCTACTTAGGTGGCAAAGAATAGCAATTTGAAGGAATATCCATAGATTGAATAATGGTTTACACATGTGATGTATTATTATTGTGCTGTAAGAAATAACACAGGAGAGGGTTACAGGTAGAATTAATGAGGAATAAAGTGAATAAAACAAGGATAATAGTTTATTTGATGATAATAATATACTAAAGGCAGACAACTCTGAAAGAATTAGGAATTCTTAGCAGTATAATGACTAACTATGGTTCCAGAGAGCTATTGATGAAACCACGTAATAGATAAAAGAATCAAAGTGCAGAATTTACACAAAACAATTTTTGGACATGACCAATGTGAAACTTTGTTTTGATTGACTGTGTGTGTGTGTGTGTGTGTGTGTGTGTATAATATATACAATATATAGTAATATAATAATACATGTATGTTTTGATTTCTTTTCCTTTGATCTCAATTAGGATTTGGGCTAGAATAAGGTGGTTTTTGATGATTAAGTACAATATCATTTATTTAAGTTTTAAAATGAAAAGTATGTTTTCTGATTTTTTTCCCACTAATGTGATCTTTAAAATGAAGTCACGAATACCCAAATTAAAATATGTAGAATATAGTATAAAGTGTTGATGTAAACCAAGATTTTTTCTGTTCCAGTTATACATATTGACTCATTAAAATGTTAGACTAACATCCAATACAGAGTGAAGCAAGCTTAGATTAGATTATTTGTATTTGTATATGATACTTTATAAATCTTAAATTATGTGTGTCCTGTGCCACCAACTAAATTGTGAACACTTCTCGAGTAATTAACAGTCCAATAGGAATAACTCAGGTTTAGTTTAATCATATATAATGTAGGAAATTCTAAATTGTTGACAAATGGACAAATGGCTCATTGCCTTTTTTTTTTTTTCTTTCTTTTAATCCAGATATCTCCTAGGAACCATTTTCATGTACAGCCACATTATAGATTGTGTTTGGGTGACATGCCATTTGTAGCTGGAAAGGTAAGTTGGATAAGAAAGGAATTTGTTTTCTTGCTGAAATCCTAGTACTTTTTTGAAGTTAAGATCTCTTCATTAGAACTTGTAATTTACTTGGTCTACCAGTGATTTTTTTGGTTTGTTTTGGGGTTTGGGAGTTTTTTTGCTATTGCTTCTGAGGATTATGTCAGAGATGTACCAATATCTTGAAAACAGAAACTAGGGGAGTGGAAGGGAAAGGAATCTACAACGAAAAGGAAGAAACCCTTAGATAGTAGAAATCTAGGCAATGCTGTAGAATATGAAAGGGAAGCAAGGGGAGAGGAAAGACCAGAGTATGATGAACAGCAGCCTGCTAGATTTGGACATAGGACTTGGGTTCAGTTTCTGATAGTGCAGCTTGCTCCCTTTGTGATATTGGGCAGAGTTCATGACCTGAGATTTCTGCATTTGTCAAGAAGCCTGTAATGCTTCCTAGTTATTTCTGGACCACTTTTTATATTGGACCATATCTGTCTTTCCTGCTTTAATCTCTTCTGATTCTGTTTGCTATGGTCAAGCTAATTTACTTCTGAATCCTTTTCATCTAGAACAGTTCTTAACTAGAGGTTCTACGTTCTTTGTTTTTTTTGTCTTTTTGCAAAACTTTGATTTGTATGTATTTGCAAGCATTACTTTAAAAAAGAGCACATAGGTTTTACAAGACTGCCAAATAATGCAAAAAAAAAAAAAGTTTAAGAACCTCCAATCTACAATTAGTATGATATAATAAATAAGGAACTAGATCTGGAGGCAGGAAGATGTGTTCATAACCCTGCCTCAGATATTTACAAGCTATTTGATCTTAGGCAAAATCATTTGCTTCTCTGGGCCTCAGATATTTTTGTCTGTAAAATAGGAGAGTTTTATTAGATAGCCTCTCAGACTCCTTCCTGCTCTAAATAGCTGATCCTCCTATTCACACACACACATACATATTTTAATATCTTCTGCTTCTAATGTCTTCCTATTTAGTAGGGTCTACTTGTCCTTTGAGGCATAGGGGACTTCTGTAGATAGTCACCTGCTTCTGGAACACAACATCTTGTATTTGGTATTGGTTTTTGGTAAAATGTCACCATCCAGGGAAAGTTATAAAGGAAACATCCATCATTGCATTATTATAAGTAACATTTATTTATTTTCTGTGTGTGTTCTTGTGATCCTCACAACTCTTTGAGAAAAGGGCTGATATTACTTCCATTTTACTAATGAGTAAACTGAGGCTGAATGGTGAAGTGAATTGTCCAGGGTTATATATATGGTGCTTTTATTTAATCTTCTTTCTTGTTTTTCATCACTCAAACAATTCTGTGATACAGGCATTCATGTTACCTCTATCAGGTTTAATGTTTTAAGATCATTGTAATATATTAAAAAAATTAATTCATATCTTTAAAAATTTATAATACATATTCATAAATTAATATATTCTTTTTTCCCTCTGTTTTCTTCCCTTAAGTCCACTACCCCTAGCCATGCAGTGGTAGCCAATGTACAGCATGTTTTACATTTAATGAAGCAACATAATAAAGCCTTATGCAATAACCGTGTGGTCAACAACGTTCCTCTGGCAAAGCAGGGGACTCCTCGAAATGGTAAAGGCAGGAAGTTATCAGCATCATCCTCTTCTTCTTCCTCCACCTGTCATGAAGAACTATTTGAAGTCTTACAGACTTTACAGGATGAATTTGGACAAATGAGTTTGTAAGTTATTTTTTTATTTTGATGTATTTTCTTTTCACATTCTAAATATAAGATGTCTCAAAAATCTTTGTACATTTTAAAGGTTTAATCCTTTTGGAATAACCCCCATGTCCCTCCTTATTTCCTTATCCACAAAGACATCCCCCATAGCAAAGAATGAAAAAGAACAGGGGTCTTTAGGGGAATAGTTCTGCAAAAAAAAGTCAGCCTGGTCTTAACTATATAACTTAACTTATATATTTTATGCTTTGTAGTACTCTTAACTGAAAAAAAGGAGAGTTGGTGCAGAGTTCCAGGAAGTTCATCTTATTTCATAAAATTCAATTTCATCTCTCTTGTTATCATCCTTTGTTTACATTATTGTAGTCATTGTGTTTCCCAGCTCTGCTTATATCATTTTGAGTCAGTTCATATGGGTTTCTTTGCTGCTTTGTGTTATGTCATTTTTTTACGTTTCTATTAAATTCATGTACCAAGATTTTGTGTTTTTTGTTTTTTGGTTTTTTTTTTAGTCAGTGTTTTGGGATATAGTTTATTTCCATTTTTTTACTATGACAGAAGATATACATATTTTTGTGTAATGGAACCTTTTTTAAAATTGGTAACTTGGGGTACAGTTAAATACATTTAATCTGAGTTCAAAGGCTGTGAGCATTTTAGTCAGCTTTAGTGCAGTTTCGGGTTGCTTTCCAGAACTGTTGGATTAATTGTTCTAATAACAGTGTATTAGTCTGTCTTCATCTTGTAATAAATTTGGCAGCACTATTTTCATCTTGTTGCTTTTGCAAATTTTGGGGAGAGAAAATCTCAGGGTTATTTGAATTTATACTTCTCTTCATATCCTTTGACTATTCTTTGCTCAGTGGCTTTTAATACACATTTGTATTATTACCCTCTATCATGTATATTAAACTTTTGCTAGATATGAGACAACAAGGTGGCGGCACGGTGGATAGAGTCCTGGGCTCTGGGAATCAGGAAGACCTGAATTCCAATTTGACTTCATACGCTGTGTGACTCTGGGCAGGTCACTTAACCTCTTGTCTCCCATAGTTTCCTTGGCTGTAAAATGTGTATAATAGCCCTTTCTTTCCTAGGTTGTTATGAGGATCAAATGAAATATTTATAAAGTGCTTATTAGTGCAATGCCTGATACAAATAGGTGATTTATACATATTTATTCCCTATTCTTATCAGAGTTATATGATGCAAGACTTTTTTTTCATTCCCTAATTTTTCTTCTTATCCTAGGTGCTTTGATTTTGTTCCTTTGAAAACTTTATTTTGTCTTTTCTCTACTTTTTTTTTTCCAAAGTCTCTGCCCCATCAATATAATGGTTAAAAGTACCTGATCTAGGGGCATCTAGGTGGCGCAGTGGGTAGAGCACCAGCCCTGAACTCAGGAGAACCTGAGTTCAGATCTGGTCTCAGACACTTCCTAGCTGTGTGACCTTGGGCAAGTCACTTAACCCAATTGCCTCAGCAAAAAGCAAAAAAAAAAAAAAAAGTATCTGATCTAATTCTTTTACTTTTTTATGGTGTCAGTCAATTAACAAGCATTTTTAAGCACCTACTCTGAGCCCTATCATTGTAGATTGGATACAAATTTTAAAAAATGAAACATCCCCTATTCTTCCATTGAAACAGAGTTGATATGATCTTTACTATTGAGATCACACATCCATTTTGAGTTTATAAGAGTACATCACATATTTGTCTGACCTGAAGTTCTGCTTTGCTCTTAATTTTCTCAACAATTCTTCTTCAGATGAGTTTTCCCCCAAGCAGTTTATTAAATGTTATATTTTTATTGCTTTAAATTTCCAAAATAATTGATTTCATTTAGAAAACATAGTATTTCATTAAGTAGATATAACTAGAATTTATAAATCTGATATTCTACTTTTTAAATAAAGGAGGATCCAACTTTTTATAGGTTAAAAAATCCTCCCTTTTTTCCCCCTTTTTCTTTTAAAAAAATATTATATCATTCATTTAAACAACAAAGTTTATGTTTAAATTTTATTTTCATAGCCTTAACAGTTGGTACAACAGGGTATCAGTGAATAAATGACAAGAGAAAATATAGTTAAGTGATTATATATAACCATAAACTAATAAAGAGGATTTAGTCAGCCCTTATTTTTCTTCATTTAAAGTGATCATCAACAGTTAACCAAACTTATCCAGGAAACACCAACTAATGAACTGAAAGAAGACCTTGAGCGAGAACTTGAGGAATTAGTGGAAAGGATGGAAGCTAAGGCTAATCAGATAACTAAAGTTCGAAAACATCAAGCCAGGGTAAGTCAGTTTACCTCCACTAAAAATGCCTTTTAGTACATTATTTAGGTGGAGCCAAAAGTAGTTTTGTATATTGTAATCAACAGGATGTTTTCCTCTATCAAAAACTCATTAAATATCTGCTGTGCTTCAATGATGAAAGTGTATTTTTATTGGTATTTTTTGAATCTTCTAAAAGATAGAAAATGTAGGGCAGTTAGATGGTGCAGTGCATAGAGCACTGACCCTTAAATCAGGAGGACCTGGGTTCAACTCAACCTCAGATACTTTAATGCTTATTAGCTGTGTGACCCGGGGCAAGTCACTTAATCTCAAATGTCTCATCAAAAAAAGTGGTGTGAGTGTGAGTATAGGTATGTGAATGTTCCCAACTCTACATAGTAGTAGTACTCAAACAGCTAACAAGTTCCTAGACATAAGAATACTTCATTCTAGATAGTCCTGAAATGTAAAAATATTTAAATGATCACAAAGTAATTACCTTTCTTTTAAGTTGAATGTTTTCTAAAGAGGTAAACAGATCAGGCAACAGGTAAATAATCTTTAGCTAAGAATGTAGCATTTTGGAGTTATTTTTATCAAGACTTGTCCTCCTGGCTCTGTATTTTCTTGGAGTGCATTGGCAGTATTATAATTGCATGGCTTTATTCCTACCTCACTTTCTTCCCTATCTTCCTTTACCCTCCTTGCCAGTGCTAACTTCTACCTGCTTTCATTCACCTTCTTGTTCTAAGGCAAATGTTAATGGCAGCAGGTTTGTATTTGCATATTTTTGCCTTTTAATATGTGATTATAATATTTTAAAATATCTTTTCCTTTGAACACTTTGAACATTAGATTTTGAGAAAAACAAATGGAAATCTCCATAGGACTGCATGTGTATCCTTCAAGCCTTTCCTAGTCCATCTCCAAAATAAACAGTAATGTGTTCATTAGCCAAGGCATCTAGAGCTACTCAGCTTCTTTCTATAGTTAGAGCCACCAATTTCTTTCAGAAGAGTTTAGGTGCCAGATCTTTAATCTCAGCAATTGAAACTTTATTTGTGTACCAAATAAAGAGCCTTAATGTTTGGATATGGGTTTTATTTCTTCCATTATACTTTGAGTTTTAATACTAATTAGAGAAGCATGCCCCTTGGTCATCATTTGGATAGGTATCATGAGAATTCAGGTCACTTTATTTTCAGATTCCAGGAAAAGTGAAATGGGATTCATCCTTTGAATCCTTCCCATTAACTACTTACAGCATGTAAAATTAAGTATACTGTAAAATAGAAGATATCACACATTTCATGGTTTTTAAGATCTTTAGAGCTTTGAAGGACCTCTACTCTCGGTAGTCTTATTTTTAGGTCAGAATTCAATAGATTCTGAAAGTTACATATTTAAATAATAGTCATGAAGAAAGTGATTATGAAAATGAACATATTCAAAGTTAGAATTAGTAGACTTGATTTTCTTCTAAAAAGAACACAAATATAGCAACAATATTTTTGGAATAGCAGTCTTCCCCATTTTCTTGTAATCCTACAGGAAACTAATGAGGATGGAACAAATACTTTGGAAAATCCTTTTGTAGTAATGCTTAAAATAAGTGTTATAAGTGACACTGCATTGCTTTATAATACTATTTTGGGCTTGGGAACTCTTTAGTAAAGGACTAAAAGTAAAGTGAAAAATGCTAACACTAATTTTTTTTTTTTTTCTGGCTGCTCTGCAGCTGGAGAGACAGATGAAAGAGCTAAAGGGTAACAAAAAGTGTTTGGAGGATCAAGAAAGCAACAACAAGCTCTATTCTGGAGCCATTGGGAGCTCCCCTAAGAAGGACTCTATTTCTATCAAACGGAAACCTGGAGAGAAAAGCCGTCGAAACCTTCAGTTGTTAAAGGACATGCAAACCATACAGACTTCAATTCAAAAAGATAACCTAGGTTGGGAATATTGATTGGTACTAGGTCAAATGTTTTATTCATATAATTTATATTTCATCACATGTTGACAGCTCACATTAAAAAATAGCATATTCTTATACTTTTTGAGGGACTTAAAAAGCTGTGCTGAGGATCACCAGCTTCAACACTTAGATTTCCTGTTTTAAACAGTTCCAATAAAGGATCAACAGTTTTACTTGGAAACAAGCCACATTTGACTAAATTCCCTTTGGCAAATCTTGCTGTATTTGTGCAATGTGCTTTGTTAAACAAACTCCCAGATTTTTGTTTGTGGGTGTTTTTAAAAATAGTATCTATTCTACCTGAATTAAAATTTAAATTGTCTGAACATAAGGCTGAAAACCTATATGTAGAGTTATCAGCACTGTCTGCTGAAAAAAGTCTCACAAACTTCCCCTAACACATTTTCTCCACCTCCATCCCAAAAGTACTTTATATTTTGCTACTGATGGAGGCTTTCTGAATTTTATATCTTTTGAATTATTTCCTTGTGCCAATTCATATTGTAGACTTTGCCCATTAATGATTAGTCATTTTTCTCCTCCCATTAGTGTTATCTCAACCAATTAGTTAAAAAAAAAAGGCAAAAATTCAGAGTTTTTTAACCAAAACAATTTGTTTCTAACAAATTTTAAGTGTAATTAGTGTTGCTTTTCAATCCATCATAGCAAAATGAAATTATTACTCTATATTTCATTCCAGAAAATCCAAATAATCATTTAAGGTAGTTGCCTATAAATAGAATATGAAGTTAACACAATTAAAAAATTTGCCTGAGTGTTTTTTTGATGTGAAAATAGATAATGAGATACAGGAATAAAATAAAAAAAACAACTTGGGGTGGGAGAATAGAGAGGGGTAAGTGTGGAGGGGGGTGAAAGGTGTTAGGAAAGCATGTACACTGCTGTTTTTAAATATTGCCTCATCATAATCATGCCATTCAAACCTGGCAGTGTGTTTTTTAATCTTGCAATACTTACTGAACACCTTGAATATTCACCTTTATTAGTGTTCTGTACATATACAAAATAAACTGTACACAGCAACTGTTATTTATTATGTTAATGATGTAAAAAAAATTCTTCCTATTTTGAAATATACAAAAATATGTTAACTTTTTTATAAATGTGCCATTAAAGTCAATAAAGCCAGCTTTGTTTTTAAGGAAATGTTGAAACTTTCCTTAAAAGATTTCAGTAGCAGGCTTATATTATAGACTTCATTGATTTGGGGGGGAGGGGAGAAGAGAAGAGGAGGGAGAAGGTCCACAGCAGAGAAAACAAAATTTCAGGTATAATTTAGGAGGAGCAACAAAATTAGACTTTTTTTTTTTGTATTCTGATACTAAACATTGAAAATGTTTATTGAAATTGAAAATGGGATTGCCTGAGCATTAATAAGTACTTGAATTCAAGTTTGCATCTCAACAGTTGAAAACTGTTGGCTAAAATTCTTGAATTGCTAAGTATAGTATACTTTGGGAAACATCTATATTTTGCATATGTTCTAACAGTTTATTTCTAGTAATCATGATTTTACTATTTGGTGGGCCATTTCATTAAGCTCATAGGTTAATAAATACATTCATAGTTTAATAATAATAAAGCTCCATAGTTGTTTTATTGATAAGTTTTGTTAAAAATTAAGACATTTCTAGAATTCAGAATCACAGGCTGCAAGATCCAATGAGGAAACAAATGAAGAATGGACTCATAAATTAGTAAATGGAAAATGATGGTAGTAAAAAGAACATTGGACTTGGAATAATTGCTTTGTATTCACATTTTCTTTCTTGACATTTATTAGCAGTGTGACTATGAGCAGTCACTTAATTTCTCTTTACCTCAGTTATTTTATCTGTAAAATAAGGATAATAAATAGCACCTACCTCACAGGGTTGTTGTGAGGACCAAACAGGAATGGATGTTTGTAAACTACTTAGAAAACTTTAAAAGTGCTCAATAGCTATTGGTCAGGTCATAAAGAAAGTATCTTTTCCCTCGACTGATTGAGTGATGGGGCTAGGGTACAAATTAATTGTTTAGGTGATAGGAAATCTACCTTTGTTTGTTAGTTGTAACAGATCATAGACTCTTAACTTGGTTTCTCATTTGTCAAATATGGATCATAAATTGTTTCACACAGTTCACAAGAGTTAGAAAGATTACAAGGCAGTGTGATATTGTCTTATCCATGAAAATGGTGAGAACAAACGTTGCTTTCTAGTAACATACAGCCAAGGTGACCAGGCAGTTATATTGAAATTGTCAGTGTGAAATGGTTTCCATTTTTGTTGTTTCTATCAGGTTTAAAACTGACTATATTTAAAGAGATTTAATAGGTGATTGAAAAGTTAGTAATACTGAGTCCTTTCCAGTGCCTTCAGCTGGTTGTTTTTTTCCCCCTACATGTATTTAGTGAGTGAATATCTGAACCTGTTTTCTTACATAGAAGAAACAGACTATGTAAGACCACCTACCCCACAGTTTTTTAAGGATTAAGTGCTTCTAAAACCTAAAATCTTGCTATAAAGCACTAAATTAATATCACCTGTTTTTGCAAATAACTAAAAAACAAGTGAAAGGGGTGTTTGGGGGGAAAAGGATGTTTTGGAGCAACCACTAAGCTTTAGTTAGTTAGAAATCTTTGTACATATTTATGTAGAAGAATCAATTCAGTTACTGGGGGTGGGGTGGGATGAAGCCTTTGTAGCACATTTGTACAAAATAAGACAACTTTGCACAAAGTTTAAAAGTCAGTTGAATTGTTTTAATTAAAGACCCAAGAGGGGCAACAAGCTTGTTTTTGATACAGTACATTATTACATGGCTCTTAGTATAGTAGACAGCAGGTAGTCAAGTATATTTATACCAGTGCTGAAATCACTATAGCCCAACTAAGAAACTCAAGGTTACCTTTACTTTGCATTGAGATTGTAATAAACACATGTTTTTACATGCAATAGTTTCTTTGGTTGGTAGGTTAAATCAGTCAGAAGAATTATTGGATTCATTATGGGGGGAAAAGTAGTAAAAGTACTTGGTAGAAATTTTTGAGTATATCACTGATCTCAAACTATTTGTACATATTGGGGGGGGGAGGGAAGCAAGAATTTCAGACTATAGCTTTATACCTACTAGTTACCTTGATATTACCTCTGATACAAAAATTAGTATTAGAACCAAAATGGGACAGATTTGTGTTTTAAAAATCCAGATCGTTTCATGATCCTATTTCTGGTAATTAATAAAACTGGTAGGAGATGTGGGTAAATGAAGTAACTGAACTTCAAAGTCCATATTTTTCATAAGGCCTCATTTTAGAACTGTGATAAATCTTATACAATGATAATGTTAAATAATCTGCAGCTGTCACTACCCCATAATAGCCTCAAAACTTGGCCTTTCACATTATAAAAAATAAATAGGGACAAAGAAAGATTGAGAGACAAAAGCCAACTACTGCTGACAGGAAAAACTAGAAAATTGGGAGTTTGATAACCCATCATTTAATGTCACCAGTGCTGTGATGCCATTAAAATCTCAATGTTCCCTTGATATTCTTATGAATTGACTATTCTCTCACTGTAATAGGCTACTTTTGCCCCATTCAGTTGTGTGAACTAATGACAACTTTTATACTATTTCCACTAGATAATGTTGAATTTCCAAAGCAGTATTTTCCTATTAAAAACAAACTTGTTCCCATTCTGGATCCAGGGGTGAGCATCCTAATAGCCTGTAGGTGTCTTGGTGGGATTAGTGTTATCAGAACATAATCAAGTAATTGCATAGGGGGGTTACTTTAAATAGCATACTTGCAGTACTAAAGTACTAATTCACCCTAGAGAGAGGCATAATAAATAAAATGGCTGAGAGCTCTCTCAGATGGGTTCTAAATTCAGAAGACATTCTACTAGAAAAGCTGCCATGATAAGGGAATCAGTGATAAAAGTTCCTCCTTGCCAAAAAGAAAGGCTTTTTTATACAACAGTTTGGACTGGAGTGGCACACTGTACAGGAGAACTGGCCCTTTCTGAGGATGATGCTGAGCGGCTAGAGATTTCTCTCTGTAGCTCTTCCACCTTCTTCTGAAGCTCTGCTCGTTTAGCAAGAAGTTCTTTATATCGATTGTGGATAGGCTCCTATGAGAAAAAAAACAAATCACTAACGTCAGTTGTGAATTCAACTATGTGAATGAATCACAAAGATACAATATGACTGTTCCTGAGAAGATAGAAAGATGATTCAATATAAGGCATAGAGAAACCAGGCTTAATCTGAGCCTTAAAGCTAGGACAGTCTCAAGTGCATTCCAAGAATGGGAAAGGGCAACCTAGGGAAAGGTACAAGTAAAAAGTATAACAATGTGGGGAATAAGAAAGCAAATTAGTCTGGCTAGAACATCATAAAACACATAATAATAGAAAAGCAGTCTAGTAAAGCAAGATAGAACCAGACTGAAGGGTTTTAAATGCTGATGCCATTTTCCCCACTCTTCCACAAAAAAGGGTGGCTATATTTTATTCAGTCAATAGGAAGCCACTGAAGCTTTTTGTGTAGGAGAATGACGTAAGACCTGCAAGACCTATCAATATGATTGACAGGAGGAAATAGAAATGGATGTGATTTGATAGGAGGAAATGGAAAAGAGAATGGATACAAGGAGACAAGTTATTGCAATAGTGGTCTATTGGCTAGACCAAGGTGCTAGCCAATGTAATTGAAGACGAATGAAAATGAGACATTTAGAATATGCAAGTAGGCTTAAATGATAGAAGTCAAAAGACAGCTAAGGTTGAGGACTAAATGGTTGAAAGTACAATATTGTACAAGTCAGCAGTTATACCATTGTCAGAAATAAGGAACCTAAGAAGGATAAGAAGTTTCATTTTAGACAAAGTGAGTTTTCAAATGGTAATGAGAGGGATATCCTATTTAAGCTGTCCAACAGGCACTTGAGACAACAGATGAATATTTATTTAGAGATTATTTTCATAGGCTGAATCCTTACAAGCTAATGAGATCAGTAACCCGTCCATTGTGAATTGTTTATCCACAAAACATTGCATAAGGAAAAAAACCTTAAAAAACCAAGACTACCTAAAATTACATGTTTCTGGATTTTGTTTTTGTTTTTATATCAGTGGAATTTCATGAAATTTTTTATTTTTATACTTTTTAAAAGTAGTATAGTTATTGTTATTAACAAGTCCAAATCACTTTTTCTAATTTAAGAGGAAAGAGAGGGATATATCAAAATTCCTTAAATGAAAAATCCCAGGCATAGAAAGAAATTTTACCTGTGGTTTCATCCGTGGGTTCCATCTGATGTAATATCCCACCCAAAGCTCTAGGTGGCGCATGCTAGCTACTGGATAAAGGACATGATTGGAATAGCTCACATATAGGGGATTAGTGAAGTCTTCAAGCTGGCTATTTATATAGGACCACAGTGATACAGTTCTTTTGAGAAGATTCTATTAAAAAAAAAAATCACCAAATACTATATAAACAATATGCAGCTGTGTGTATATGTGTATACATTTATGTGTGGATATAATTAGTAATAAATGATTTAACTACCATTAAAATAAAATTTTTAGGGGGGAAATGTAAATTTAGTTCATAATGCAGAAGGGCTACTACAAAAAGTATGTAATACAAGGTATTCTCAGTCAAAAATATTTCATGAATAATAAGCCGCCTCTTAAAGATTTTGCAGGTAAAAAGATATAAATTATAATATTACAATTTCATTGTAGAATTAAAACTAGTGTCTGGGGAAAGATACTTATTAAGATCATTATGAAAGATGTTCAGAATCCCAGAACATGCAAAAGAAAAGGACAAGAAAACATTTAAGATTATAAGCATTAAACATATTTCAAAAAATCTTCCTAATTTCCATTTTCACATGAGCCACAAAATATAATTCATGATTGTCCTGTAATAGTTTAAAATAGACCATCTCTCTAACACTACTTTCCACATTTGCCTTGAAGGATTGCCATACCACAAGTAGTCAACACTGCAGGACTTGGAAGACACCACTTTATTTCATTTCCTGGGGGCATGCTACCACTTATCCATGAGCCAACTGTTCCACTCTGCTTATAAACGGTATGTAGGCTAACAAAACAGGTTCATTCAGGCTAATGACAGGAATTTTTTAAAATTAAACCACATCCAGATGTATGGAAGAAAGTGGTAATATTATGACTTAAAGGAGGGGAACTGAACAACAAATATGACCTATAATATCAATTGCTCAGCTGATATCCAGTGAAGTATTTAATAATAGGGGTGAAGGACATAGTGGGGATGGTCCATCAGCTGTGGAAATTCATGTTATTTTACCTCTTTTCCTCTCTGCTGCTCACTGTTACACAGGAATGTCCCAAATAAACAGCTGTATAGGTGGTCCAAAATGGTAATCAGAAAATATTCATTGAATTCAAATGCTGTGGGAAACTGCAAACAAAATAATGCACATGCAAATAAAAAATCTTTAAGGATCTCTTTCAGGAAAATCAATTTCTGCAAATGATGGCTTTATAAAGCTTCAATAAGCTGAAAAATATTCAAACATTTCTTTAGCATAGTTTATGTTATCTAGCTGGCTCTCTTCTAAAAAAATTATCATTTTTCTGAACAGTAGTTTCTGCCAAAGTCTCCTTTACATGCTTAGTGAGGAATTTTTGAGCAGATGCCAAGTGAATTGCTGGATTTGACCACTGTGTTTATGTACACCCAATAATTCTGCTCATTTAAACTTCCATTATCCCTAATCTGGACTCTATTCTGGATGTTCTAACATCCTTCTGCCAAAATTACCATAAACAATATGATGAGTTTGGTGCAAAATCAGAGAGAGTAAATAGAAATTTTCTTAATTGTCTAAACAGTACATTTGATTCTAATAATTACACAAAAATATCATTTGTAGATAATTTCACAAGTCAGCCTACTTTTCTTTTAAGAACACACATTTTGCCAAGTGGCACAAATACTAGTCATTTTTCACTCTACTATAAATTGGCAACAGAAGAAACTTTACTCCCTTTTTTAAGATAAAAAGTTAAGCTGGTTATATTCTGAATAAATTATTATTTTTTTTAATTTTCAGGCTCTAACAAAGAAAGAAAATTAGACCCAATAAAGAGTGTAGATAGAGTCATCTTAAATCACCTTATCCCCTGGATATGTAAAATGAATTTGGAGTTTCTGTTTAGGATTGTGCTGATTATAGGACTATCAAATGGAATTCCCAAAATCATTATATGGCAATTTGGGGCAAAGTAAATATTTCCATAGTTTTGATTTCTTAGTTTCCTGCTTAAAAGAAGAGGAAAATACCCTGAACCCAAGAGAGGGAATAAAAGGCTAAAGATTAAAAGCAACTTTGGTTAAAATTTTCTTGCAGTTTTGATAGTAACAAACAGGAAAGTCAGCAAACAATCTTGTTGAATAAGAAATATCCATAAGCCTCTAGGGCTGAGTGTGTGAAAAAGGGGATTGGTGGATGGGGGGAAAGAAGGGAGGAACTACAGAAAGACTACTAAAGAAGAAAATATAGCCAACAACAAAAGCCTAGTTATTTTCAGGAAGCATTACCAAAAAGAATCCTGTCTCTACTGTTTCTTTACATACTTCCTCAACGTATGACTACTTGTTGACTGGCTATATCTCATTCAGTCTCTACCCTATCCCTGCCTAGTAGAATTGTCTTCCCCCACAAAACTACCCACATCATTCTTAGAAAAAAAATAAATAACTGAGTTAGGGGGAAGTTTCTTCAAAACAAGAGAAACACTTATCTGCTACTATGGATTTTATTATAGTTTTTAAGAATGTTTTCTTTGTTTCTTGAGGAATATTTAAAATCAAAAAGATCATCATAAACTGTTAGTAGATCCTAAGTGTCTAAACTTGGGGACCTCACTAAGTGACACATTTTGACTCATCTTAATAAATTTTTTATTCTTTTCCAAAGAATGTTAACAGATCAACAAAATATATTTAGTGAGGCATCACTTAGATATAGCATTGCCTCCTTTATTAATAAGAAAATGTCATTTATTGTCAAACATTTTTCTACTTTCAGGAAGAAGTACCCCCATAGGAACATAATTAGGTGTTTGAAATGAAACAAACACTGGATACTGTTTGAAGGCTTGTCAAAGAAATACAAAATATGAACTGATTTCCCCATGATTATGTAATAAATATATGCTTTAAATGAGTAGAGAAGTAATTTGATTTTAAATAAAAAAACAAACTTTCAGGCAAGAGAAAAGAAATACAGACCACAGCAATGTACCACAAATAAGAAACAAGATAACTAATATGACTTTTAACAAATATAATAGGACCTATACATTCAAATGAACGTGTTAGCCCTTTAAAACAGTCACCTTAGAAGGCTATACACTTACTGCAATATTGCTGCCACTATTCAAAGCAGCTATTAAGTTCAACCCTGAGACTTGCCTTTTCAAAACCTGAACCACATTCTTTTCAATATCCTCAGTGCTAACAAGCCTTTATCCTTTGGGAGCGGATTTGGTTTTTGGAATCAGCAAAAGTCACTCTGTCAAGTATGTTATATAAGGTGGGTGATCAAACTGCATGATAGCATTTAAGAACGAAAAATGTCTCTTCTGAAATATGGTATCTTAAACTAGCTATATTAATATTCTAGATGAAGTCTAACCAAAACATAATATTCTTTGATCTTTGTTCTGAACATTACTTCTATTAATACAGGTAAAATACTGATGACATTTTAGTAGGTACTAATAATACTGTTCAAAATGATGGAAGTGTTAGTCCGACTATATTCTACTTTGTTGCTTAGGTCAAATAATTGAGACTACTATTTAAGTCTGATTCTGGATCCTACATTTCAAAAGCTGGAATATGTCCAGAGAAGGCTAATCAGGCTAGTAAAATAAATTCAAAAAACTATGGGATAAAAGAACTCGATATTTAGTCTCAATAAGAAAAAGGCATCAGAACAAGTGGGACTGGAGGTGAAAGGACACAATGGTGAATATTCCAATATCCAAGTGGAAGAAGATAAGCCTTGTTCAGACTAATGGAAGTTACTGGGAGGTATATTTCAAGTTTACCATAAGAAAACACTCTACCATTAAGAGCTATCTAAAAAGGGGAATAAGCTCCCTTTAAGTAGGGCAAAAGAGATGATTTTTTTTCATCAGTAAAATTCTTCAAGGCAGAATGACTTTATTGAAAACTTTACAGAGGGGATTCATAATTTGGATAGGGAATGGACTAGAAGATGTCTGACATTCCTTCCAATCTGATAGTTCTATGATTTATTTTTAAAAACAAAAAAGCGATTAATGAAGTAACGAAATTTCATTTTTTGTGTGGCTTATAAACTTGCTCTGAAGGTGATTTTAAAGAGTTCCAAAAATGTTTTGAGCATCACTGGAATAAGTGAATATGGATAGCCTCCCACCCCAGATGAATGCAGAGAAAAGACAACAAGAACACTGGATCTGGAATCAGAAGATCTGGATTTGAATCCTGGCCCTGCTACCTTCTACTTGTGTTACTTTGGCCAAACCACTATGTTCAGAATGGGCTTTATTTTAACATTTATAAAATTGAGAGTTGTTCCTTTCCAGCTCTAAATTTTCTGCTTTGCTAAATGAATACTAATTTATGCTTATGTGTTTGATTTTTGTAAAAATAATAATAATTTGGAGTCATCCCTCATTTTATTAATACCAATGACTCAACTTCCTGCTCAATCTATCCAAGATGAAGAAATAATGTTGAATATAAATAAATTATGGATTTCACTTTTAAGTCCTGTGTCTTTACACTAATGCCATTTCCCTCAAGTATATCAAAAATGAATTACTGGCTCAAACCAGTCAAGGCTTTACAATGCTCCAATGGTCATGTTCATCCAGTAGTCTTTTATCAGGTAGTCTTTAGACTCAAAAAATTTTTTTTAAAAAATTGTAAATACACAAGCAGCAAAAAGACCAAAAAATTTATACCGAGGTGTTCTTGAGGTATTTTCTTCTACAAGAAGTATAATTCATATTATTAGAGCAGTTGGGAAAAGTCTACTTTCTGCCATATGGTGTCATGTATGTCAATGACCAATCCTGTTATTTCATTTTATTGAAAATTGTATAACTAGGCTTCTCATTATTATCCAGGACCTTTCTTAAAATGTTACTGAACTTTAATAAACCTTGTAAAGAAACTAATTTGAAACAGTTAATAAAATTACTATACATTACAAATGTTCTTACATATGCAAAAGGATCTGCAGAATTAGACCAATTAACCCCTTTTAGTGTTTTGGGTCAAAAAATCTTTTCTTCTTGAAATAGGTTACTTAAAGTCATATTGGGTTTAATTTGCTTGAATTATCCAGATAACTGCTTTTTTTCTACATGTGAGTACCTAAACATCAAATTACTTAACACATTGTCCAAAATAAAGAAGGTGACAATGTCACATCTTGCAAATTTAAAAAAGGCACTCAAGCTGAATGTTTATGGAAACACAATTGTCAAATGTGTAACACTATAGTGAATAATGATTTGTTGCTTTCTTAATGTGACAGTAATAGTCTTAACATCCAAAAGCCTGATGGGAGACTTTCTATTTCACATGCAACTCGGCTGTGCAATCAGTGGCTACATCTTTTTCATTTCCAAGCAGAAGACTTTGAGGGTACGTTCAGAAAAATATCCTGGAGATTTACCTGTCTTGTCATCTGCCAGACACAGTCAATAAACTGAAGAAAAACAGGTGATCTGTCTGCATCTGCATGGTTCTTATCTCCATGGCCAATTCTCTAAAGCAAAGAAAAAGATAGTAAAAGAATGAGTATCCATTTTCAGGTAACCAATGAGATGGTCCTGATTGTACCTGGCACTGACTGACAAGTAAGAATACTGCTTATGTGAAGGAGGGTCACTAATCCAATCCACAGCAACTTTATTAAGGTCATTGCAAAAGGTAGTGATCTGAAGGGTCCGATTTCTTTAAGTACATGTGGCATGGCAGACTAACCTCTCCTGCCTCTGAAGTATTTATTGTTTTCTAAGGAATGTTTCCATGTTTACTGCCCTTTTATAACAAGCTAAAAAGACATAAGCTATTCTAAACAGTAGTCCCAGATGCTCTTCTGGCAGCAATTCCATTGAAGGTTCACATTCAAAAGAGCAAAAAAAATGTTAAACATCGGTCTATTTTTATAAATGTTTCTAGTGTATCCTGGTCACTTTGAGATCCAATGGGGCAGAAAGCAGAAGATAAGAGTAGAGACAATCTCTGAATAAGATCTTGTAGAGACAAAGCATATGAAAATCTCTACCAGTGTTAAATGTTGAAGGCCCTAGATAATCTGCCCCCATCCTTACTATTCAACCTAATTTCCCAACATTTTCCAACAAATATCTTTGTCCTGAGCCAAAGAAGTCTCATCACCTATGTTATGCCATATTAACTGTTACTTCAATACATTTGTTCATTTAGTTCCTTCTGCCTAGAATTTTTCTTTTTACCCCTTTCCTACAATATGCAATTGAAACCTCATCTCCTCAATGAAGCCAACCTCACTGCAGTGTGTCTCTTTTCTACATTCCTATTTAACTTTTATAGTGAAGACCACACAATGTATATCACTTTATTGTTCCCTAGTTATATTTTTAACTTCCTAAATATTCTATAAACTTCCTAAGGATGGAGTGTCTTTATGATTTTTTTTTTAATTCTCCCAAAGTTCCTACTCCCAGGGAATAAGCAGACATTCCATATGCTGAATGAATGGGTAAGGATTAGGGAACAGAATGAAGGGACCTGAAAAGAGTAGGATATAGATCTATCTACGGATAGGCCTAAAGAACCCTACTGTTCTTGAAATCACAATACCTAAAGATTGAAATAATTTAGCCAGAATACAAGGTACTTAGTCTAAAAAAGGCAAGAAAAGAAAAATAGTATTTTATCCTCCTCATATAGCGTGTTTTGTATGTAGTATCAGATTAGATAATAGTTTCAGCTTAAACCCAAGAGCCATGTCTCAACTTTAGCATTTTAAATTCTAAGAGTTGACTGTACTAGGTAAAATACCTATGTGGGCCATAACCTGTCACATGCCCTTAAAGCAGAGAATATTTATGTAGTTGCCCAGATTTGGTTGGTTTACCAAGGTCCAAATGATAATAATATTAATAATAGCATTTATATAGATCTTTAAAGTTTTTAAACCATTTTACATAAATTATTTCATCTTTAGAACAAGCTTATAAACTAGGTGCTAACATTTTCAAGTGAGGAAACCAGGACAGAGGGAAGCCAAAAGACTGACTTAGGGATCCTGACTCCAAGTCTAGCTTTCTATCCACTGTTCATTTCCTTCCTCTTTATAAAATATCAAATAACAGTATTCAATTAATTTAGGAACACAGAACTTGAAATCAGAAGCCATGGGTTCAAGTTCAAGTTCCCACTTCTAACTGCATGACTTAGCTTGTCAGTTTCCTAATTTGCAGAACAAAGATAAATAACACCTGTCTTGCACCTAGGCCTCATTATTTGCTGCAGGGATTAAAATATAACATATAAAAATACTTTGTAAACTGCAAAATGCCACATTAATGTCAATATAATATTTGCCTCTGATTATGGTAGTGATATACAGTTTAATGGATGATTATTATTTAAAAAGAAATCTACAGAGACTGCTTGCTATCATAAAATCGCAATCTTTAACTTCAAGTCTTAAAAGGAGGCATATGAAAAGCATAAGAAAACTATAGCATATTGCCAAAAATAACTTCAATTTAAGAAACAATAAAAAGATATCACCAAGAACACATATGAAAAGATATGTATCAAGAACAACAAATAAGAACTACAGTAATAACCTGAGATCTTAAAAGAGATAGGAAAAGGCCCCTAGTCAAAAAGCAATGTTTAGGGATCACACAAAATAAGAAGCAGCAGAAGAAATGGAATCCACATCGATGGAGAGAGGACCTACACCAATGAAATCACTAAAATGAAGTGTAAAGCTTATGAAGTCATTTTGAACACTGGCTAAAAATTTTCATTTCTACATAATGGTTACCAATTTTGCCCAGTACTGGAAACTTTGAAAGATACACAATTCCCTCAGTGCTGAGTTGCAATCTTCAACATTTCATGAATTCATCTACTATAGTAGATGAAAAAATGAGCTAGTTAGTAATCAATTTTCTAGTGATTCACTATCAATAAATTTCCCATCAAGATGAACCTTTGGCAGAAGCAGGTCTTTGATGAAGGAAAAATACTTGAATGCTGAGTTTTATTTTCCAATCTGAATGAAAAGAATACTTACTGAAAAATTTGGTTTAGGCTTTACCTAAATTATTTTAGATCTATGCCTATAAGAACAATGCTTATATGGACAAATGCTTTGAATCAAACTAAAGAACACTCATTCTTTTAGGTTTGTAAAAAAGGTTTTTTAATTTCTTGTATTTATGCTTATATCAAACCTGACAGCTGTTGCTATAGATTAATAATTCTAAGAAATGAAAATGAATCCTGGATTTATGCTTATAATTTGGCTTTGGACTGTCACATATTTTCAGTAATAAGACACATGTAAGAATCTGTGTTAGATACAAAATTTGCGTTGGAAAGTTAATACGGCCCTCTAATGTCACAAATGAAACTCATATAGAAAATGTATGACTTGTCAACAAAAGCAAATCCCAGACTAGAGTATCAAGTTCAAACAAACTACTGCTTTCCAGAATGTGAGGAAAGATATTATGTGGGCCTTTGAACCAGTTAACCAATTAAAATATGCATTTTAAATAAAAAAAATGTATTTATTTACTCACTAATTGGAATCGGTGTCCAAAGCTCAACCACTCTTTTTCCACAAGAATTTCAAATCCTCTCATAGTTCGATAATAACCATCCAGCATAAGCATAGCCAAGGAAGTAAGCTGAGCAGTTCGGTCCCATCCATCACTGCAGTGTACCACCACAGAAGTTTTCCCTGACTCTACCTTGTCAGCAATCCTAAGCGCCCCAGCAAGAATGAGCTAAAAGACAAGTTTAGGGGGAAAAAATACAATAAATAGACAAAGTTCTTACTAGTAACATGAAGTAGAATTCTTAAGGATAAAAGATTTGTCATTTGTAACAATGAGAGAACTATCACCAATCAATCCTTTCCTAAGGATATGCTAAAGATGTTAACCCACAGAAAGTCTTTAAAAGCACTAAACATAAACAATCTCACCATTAAATATGGTAAAACTTTATTAATTCAGATCCTACTAATTTGAACAAAAGGCTGGAAGGGGATTTCTGCATTATATTTGAAAAAGGATTTTGTTTAACAATAAATTGTGTACAACAAGAATTAATGATTTAAAAGAACAATCTTTGAATTCTGCAATATACTTGAAGGGTTTTGTTTAACAATAAATTATACACAAGAATTAATGATTTAAAAGAACAATCTTTTAATTTCAAAACTCTTCAGAAGCACCTAAATCAACAGAAACTATTATACTAACAAATCATTTCTATCTTGCTATTCTTTCTTTCCCATAGTGACCTACTAAACTTTATTGAATAGAGAGGTGACATGATCAGCCTGGTATTTTAGGAAGAACAGAGGCAGCAGCTGAGTGTAGATTGACCTGGAGCGGGGAGAGACTTGAGGCTGGGAAAACAATCAACAGACAATGACAACCGTCACAGAGTGAAATAATGAGGGCCTGCACCAGGGTTGTGGCTGCATCAGAAAAGAGAATATATGAGAGAGAAGATAAAATCGACAGAACTTGGCAACAAACTGAATAAGAAGACTGAAAGAGTGGAAATAGGGTGACCTCTAGGTTGCAAGCCTGGCTGACTGGGAGGCTGGAAGTGCCTTTGACAGCAATAAGGTGGGGAGGAGGATTTGGGAGAAAAAGATAAGTTCAGTTAGGGGATATGTGCTTAAAAAGAGTATGGGACAATCAGTTCAAAATGTCCAACAAGCAGCTGAAGATATGAAACTGGAGAACAACAGAAGTTAGTACTGAATAAGTAGATTTGAGAAACATCAGTATAGAGATAATTGAATCCATGAGATCTAATGAGATTTCCCGATTAAATGCTAAAAGAGTGTCCAAGACAGTTTTGTGGGATACCCAGAGTTAGCGAGTATTATCTAAAAGAAAACTTATCAAAGGACACTGGAAAGGAATGGACCATTCAATAGGAGAAGAATCAGGATAGAACAATGTCATCAAAACTTGAGAAGAAGAGAATATCAAGGACAGTAAGAACAATGTCAAAGCCTGCAGAGAGATCAGGAAGTATGAGGACTGAGAAAATTCCATTAGATTTAGCAATTAAGGTCACTAGTAACTCTAGAAAGAATAATTTCAGTTGAAAGATAAGGTTGGAAGGCAGAAAATCAACAGTAAAGAGATGGGGACAAGAAGTTGAAGCACATATTGTAGATGGCCTCTTAAGGAATTTAGCCACAAGAGAAGAGAGACACGGAGAAAAGCTAGTGGGGATGATGGATGATGCAAAAGTTTTCTGAAGATAGGGATGACATGAGAATATTGGTAGGCACTAGGGAAATGACGAGGATACCAGGACAGTTTGGAAATAAGTGAGGGAAGGAGGGATTAGGACACAAGGGGTACTCTGAAGAATGTGGGATGGAATGGAATCACTTGTGAATGTGGAGAGGTTTGCCTCAGGAGAAGGACTAACTCATGATGTGCAATGGATAAAGGCACATTTAGTGGCAGAAAACATCTGGGAGATGTGAATTGAAGGAAAAGATAGAAGAGGAAGCTATTAGTGAATGGTTTCAATTTTTTTTTGAGAGAGGAGAGGAACAACCAAAGTTAGTTTGATGAGAAATGTAAAGGTTAGAAGGAAAAAAGAGACTGTGGTAAGTGCACTAGAATCAACTGATTGTAGAAATGATTCAAGCTAGTATACTAGCTGTTTGTATGTAGTTATTTCTAAATTCCCTAAGTCAGAAGATGAAAAGAATGGGAAAGATAAAAGATTTAAATATGAAAGCGTTTTGTCTTATAGAACATGAAGAACATAGTAGAAAGTATGGCTGGGTTTGGAGTGTGGCACTAAGTGACTTGGTTGAGGGAGCAATAAAAAGGGAGGGTGTAGAATAGAGTTTAATGATGGTCAGAGGTTCAGAATCACTGGGATGGAGAAGATATGACCAGATGGACATTTGTTAGTCACTGCCAAATGATTTTAGGGAAGTTATTAATATCGCTGAGAATTCAGCCTCAGGATGATGTCTTCTCAGAGTGGTAGGCAGGTCAAGGGAGGGGACCAGTGAAAAGAGCTAATGGATTGGCATTTCTCTCATCATTGTAGACAAGAAGGGTCCCCTGAAAGAGGAAAGAAGACAGGCCAAGGGACCTCCATGAGACTGAATGGCATCTCTCTGAACCTCTGCCAAGCAGATCATCAGCTTGTGCTGCCAGAAAGGCATTTCTGATCTGAAGAAATGCATTTAGTCTGGAAAAGAAAACTTAGGGAGACCATGACATCTTCTCCATGGCAGTCACAAAGCTTGCATGTATTGGGGAGATTTGATTTTTTACTACTTGGCACTAGAAATTAGAATTTGGAGCAATGGGGGCAAATTGAAAATTTAAAGATTTATATGGGGAAAACTAATAAGAGCCATCCAAAAAAGGAATAGACTACCTCAGGAGATAGTGGATGACCACCTGTCTGGTATAGAGTAAGGAGGATTCCTTCTTCTAGCTAGAACTAGATGGCCTCTGGGACTTCTTTCAACTCTGAGATTTTGAGATTTCTCATTCTGAATATTAAGGAACAGAAAAGCTGAAGTAGTCTAGTTTTGTTTGGATATATATTATTGGCCATTTGAACCTGGGCTCCAACTGAAGGGAGTTCAGTTACTTAAATTTATGTTAACTCGTACTTATAGAATGATAACATCACAGTTTTAATGGAAGAGGTAGCAGAGGCCATTATTCTAAGATTTTTATTTTGCAGAGGAAACAGGCCCCTGATCTGCTGACCTGCCCCAGGTCACACAGGCAACATCAGTGGAAATATTTCAACCTATATCCTTCCAACTCCAAAATCAATAGTCCTTCTAACTGGTCTACCTTGGACCCATTATTTGAATTAGAAATAAAACATTCAACACTCAAATTTCATTGCCCAAGTTTCATCTTCAATTTATTTATTAAACTTTTTTTTTTAATTATTTCTAACATCTGTATAGCGCTCTGCTTGTTACTAAGGGACCTCTTAACGATCTGTGAGATATATATCCCTGTCATCAAGAAGCTTAAATTCTAGTAGTTACCAAGACATACATGAAAGAAAGAAGAATATAGGCTGCATATAAGGACCAAAAAAGAAACATACAAGCAATAAGAACTTTATGGTAGTTAAGGAAATGGTGATCAACATAAAGTGGGAAACTGGGAAAATAGGGAACAGTGCTGTGGAGGTGGGCACTTGAGTAAGGTCTTGGGGAGGGGGGGAAGAGTAGGATATGGATATACAAGAGTGAAGGATATTCCAGGAGGGGAGAGCATGAACTGATAAAAGGAATGCATCTCCTTCCTAAACAACAGAAGTTAAAACTGATCTTCTAAAGCAAAACTGTCTTTTTCCTTCAGTTTAAAAATAACAATTAACAGCACTTATTTACCACTTTAAGGTTTGCAAAGCATATTACAAGTGTTGCCTCATTTGATCCTTACAATAACATTGTGAGTTAAGATGCTATTTTACAGATGAGGAAAGTGAGGCTGGCAAAGGATAAGTGACCTGTCCAGGGTAACCCAACTAGTGAATGGCTGAGGCTAGATTGCAACTTGGGTCTTGACTCTTAAGTCCAGCATTTTATCCATTGACCACTTAGCTGCCTAGTTTAAGAATTATAATAAATTTGGAACCAACTACATGAGAACAAGATAGATAAAAGAATAAATAAAACTAGTACTAGTATTATCCAAAGCCATAAAAAAACAGACCTTACCTTAATATGTTCTAGCCAATGTGTAGATTCCAAGTTAGATAACCAATGAGTTTCCTCAATGTTTGGGTACACAATCTCTTTTAGTTTTCTTAATGATTCTCTCATGACATGAATATTGTGAATATCCAGAAAAACAAGTTCTGCATTCTGATATGCATCCTCACTCTCATAACCACCACCTTTAGCCTAGAAAGAAAAGACATCATAGGAAATCATGAGTGAACATAGCCAACTTAATATTTAACATCAATGAACAGCAATTAGGAGAGAACAAAGTTGCTTAGCACCAAGGTGACTAGGTGAGAAAGTGTGGATGGTTTGGTCCTCATCTTTTGAAAGACTGTTATCCACTTTCTTGAAAGTCTCCTTTCTTGCTTCCTACACTATTCTAGTTCTCCTTGCTCTTCTTCAATGGCTCCTATTCCTCTTTCCCACCCCTAAATATATGGATTCTCCAAGTTCTAGATTTAGCACTCTCCTTTTCCCTAGCACTTTTTCTGAAGTTTTATTCATAGCTGTTACTTTCAATTATCCCTTCTATGCAAATGACTTATAACTCTAACCTTGAGTCATTTTTCAATCTTCAGGGATACATTTGTAGTTACATGCTGGACATTTCCATCCAGTTATAAGTGCTAGACTGCAAGCACTATTATATACCCTTTTCTTTGCTTTACCTAGTCTAGTTTAGAGTAATTTAGGTTTCAGAGATATCTCCACTGTCCCTGGAAAACCTATTCTGCAGATAGAAAACCTTCATTTCTTTGATAATGTTAAGCCCATTTTTTCCCCTTAGTTTTATCCCATCACATTTGTATTTATTTCTCTCAGAGTAGAATTAATTCCTTCTTTCCTTTTCCATCTCCTTCCACTTAATACATCTGAATAGCTTATCAGTATTTTTTTTTTTTTTTTTGCTGAGGCAATTGGGGTTAAGTGACTTGCCCAGGATCACAAAGCTAGGAAGTATTAAGTGTTTGAGACCAAATTTGAATCTGGAGTCCACCTGACTTCAGGACTGGTGCTCTATCCACTGCACCACTTAACTGGCCCTGCTAATCTGTGTTTCAAAAAGGCCTGTTTCAAAACCCTTACCAATCCAATCCTCCTGGAAATCCTTATTTTTCATTACTCCTCAATTCAAATATATCTGCTGTAATTTGCATAAGACTTGCCTGCTTCTACCAGAACATTCAAAAATGCCATTTTCCCTACCCAGAATGCTCTCCCTTCAGTCATTCAATCATATCCATGTATACATTCATTTGCATGTCATGGCATCACTTTCCTGATGTCATGGTTGTCTTTGAGAATGAAGGACAAACAACATATACATGCAAGTGACTAATTCCTATTTCATTAGAGAACCTTCAATTTTGTTCTCCCTCTTCTTCCCTATTGCATATATCAAAAATCAATTGATGCCATCTCATGCTATTTTTCTCTGCTTTGGTCTATGAAAAAGTAGTGAGGTCCTCCTTACCAAGGGTAATCCTTGTTTTGATTCCATTGCTTCCTGTCTCCCCTGGGAATTTGTCCTTTACCTGCCCACCTGCCTGTCTTCTCAACATACACATACACACATACAAGACAAACACACATATATACATATATATACACATACATCCTTTCAAATGTATCAATAAGTTTCTTCCATCCTTTAAAAAACAGGAACAAAAACTACATTTGACCCTGGCATCCTCTAAAACTGTCTCTTGACCAGATATCTTTGAAAAGCCACTTGCCTTTGTTTTCAGTGTGTACAGCACACTTCATAATGGCGGTTTGATTTTTTTTTGTGAAATGTGATTGATTTTAGCTCTGAGCACTGGCAAGCATAATCCTTTACCTTACTAAAAGGAGAATAAATAAAATAATGAAAGCCAAAAAAAAAAAAAAAGTCTCCTGACAGACCTCTCCTCCATCTGGGTGACAGTTAATAGGCAGCTGAGCCTGAAGTCAGGAAAATCTGAGTTCAAATGCAACTTCAGAAACTGACTGACTGACCCCTGTATCAGTTAAGCTCTATGTACCTCAATTTCAAGTACAATGAGGATGATAATGATGGCATCTCCTCCCAGGAGTGTTCCAAGGATTAAATGAGGCAAAATTCATAAATACTGAGAAAGTTCCTGACACAGAGGAGGCCCGTAGCCTTTTTCTCTCTCCCTTTTTTGTCCCTTCCTCCCTCCCTCCCTTCTTTTCTGCCGTTGCTGTCTCCACTTCTTACTTCTACTTCACTTACTCTCCTATTAATCTCTTAAATGAAATACCCAGAGGACTTTCTTCAGTCTCCATCCTTCTTGAACTCACTGCAGTTTTTAACAATGCTGAACATCTTTTCCTTCTAGGTTCTCTCTCCTCTATCAATTTTTTTTTAAACTTTTACAAAAAGTTTTATTTGTTTCAATCAGCCAAGATTGCCTTCTAACCTTTACCATCCCATTCTACCTCCCCCAAACTGGGAACATAAGGAAAACTAAAATCACTACAAACATTTATAGTCAATCAGAAAAAATTTCCATATTGCTCATATTTAATTGTGTTTGTTTTTGTTTTGTTCTGTTGTTTTGGTTTTTTTGCTGAGGCAGTTGGTGTTAAGTGACTTGCCTAGGGTCACACAGCTAGGAAGTGTTAAGTATCTGAGATCAGATTTGAACTTAGGTCCTCCTGACTTCAGGGCTGGTATTCTATCCACTGCACCACCTAGCTGCCCCCATATTAGTCATATTTTTAAAAATAAAAATTATCTTATTGAATCCTTCATTTCTCTAACAGAGAAGTCTCCTGGAATCCTGGTTAGTCATCATGCTAAGAGTTCAGTATAATAGTAATCTATCACATTGATATACCATAACTTGTTTAGCCATTCCCCAATTTATGGGGACTCCTTTAGATTCTCTTTCTTTGCCACCTCAAAACCAGCTATATTTTTATACATCTTTAGTTTGTTTTACTCAGGACTAATCCCTCCTTTAATCCAAATCATGTATGATTCTGACATGGCTCCTTAGGACTTGAAATCTTACTTCCTGGCTGTTTATACTATTTCCTTTCTGTTCTAGAAACTGTGGATTTTGGTATGATATTTCCAAGATTTATTTTAGGGTTTCCTTCAGGAGGTGACCAGTAAATTCTTTCCCATTATTTCCCCTATGCTTTCTGGCTCAAAAAGATCTGAGTAATTTTTTTTTTTTTTTTTAAGATTTCTTTAATTTTGTCATGGTATTTAAAGAGTCCAATAATTCTTAATTTTTTTTCTCCTTGATCTGCTTTACAAGTAGGTTTTTTATTTTTGTTATGTTACCTTTAATTTTTTCTGTATTTTTTTTTTTAGTATTTTTAACTTTAATATTCCTTGTTGCCTCATGGATTTATCAACTTCTATTTGGTTCACTCTAATTTTCAGAGAATTCATGGACAAGATTCTGTACCTCTTATGCCAAACCGTTTATTTTCTTTTAATTCTATCTTCTATTGCTCTCATTTCTTTTCCAAATTTTCCCCTAGCATTCTTACTTCATTTCCTTTTTTAAAAAAAAAATTATTAAACTCAATTTCTAACTCATCTTTTCTAGAAATTCTAATTGAGTTGAAGACTAAGCTATACTTTGCTTTAAGGCATTATTTGTAGATGTTTTTGGAGTCATTCTCTTCTTCTGTGTGTCTAGCATTCCTGCCACCATTATACCTTATTATATGGTGGGCTTCTTTTGTTTGTTTGCTCATTGTTCCAGCTTTTATTTACTGACTTCAACCTTGATGTTAAGGCTGAGCTCTGCCGCACTTCTGAAGAAAAGGTTTAAACTAGTCCTACTGCTACTTTCTTGGAGTATTGAGTGTTGTGTTTTTTCCATGATCTCAAGTACAGGTTAGAGACTTGCAAGCTTTCAATGCTTTCAAAATGGTCTGATCTAAGACCAAATCGATTTACAACTCCCCTCATCCCCCTGCTTTGAGCTCTATAAGTTCATGGCCTGAGTTTGGATCACTGCAAGAGTATTCTGTTGCTAGACTCCATTCTTATCTACCAACTAGAAAGCTCTGCTGATTCAAAGTAGCAGAACTGTAGGCTTCCCTTTCGTAAAATCCCCAATACTGCTTATATCTTCGTAGTCTGAGCTAGATCCTGGAAAGAGATCTGAGCCATGCTACTACTGCTGCTAACTTCTAAATTTCCTCCTTTCATGACACACTACCCCACAGCCACCCTTGTGTGCAGGTCCCTTTTTCATTTTACCCTGGGATCTGTGCCTCAGAACTAGAGAGGTGATAAAGCTAACAACTCGTTTCTGTTCTTGTCACAGAGCTCTGGTATGGGTTTGTTGCTGGCCCAATTTGCGTCTAGGACTTCCTCTTTCTCTGGTACCCATCCTCTTCCTGACTGCAGTGTGTTCCTTGATTGAACTTGTCCCAGTATCTGCAAACTTCCTTTTCTGTTTTCTCATACTGAGCTAGGCTGGACAAAGGACTCTCTGACTTTTTCTGAATTTTTCCAACAAAATTTGGTCTGGTGCTTGGAAGATTTGGTGGATGAAAATCCACACTGTTTCTTATCATTTTACCACCTTGGCTCTGTCCTTTCTCTCTCCAGTTTTAATGATACTATTCTTTCCAAGTATCCCTCTTACCATTTTGAAGGCATCACTACCTTTCCCAATTCCCAGGTTTATAATTTATTCTTTCCTCTCCCTCATTCCAATAAGATGCCAAGGCTAATCATTGATTTCTATACAAAAGTACTTGCAGTCACTTGCAGTCCTCCCTTGGTGCAGACCACCACCCTCGTTAAGATCATGATTATTTAAGACTCTTCTCATTTACAACAGAAGCTGCTAGGTTTTTGTGTGATATGTTAGCTATGGCCCCAATACACAAATTGCTTCTGTTTGCTTATAGTATCTTTTCTTTGACATGGAAAGTCACAATTTTAGCCATAACATTGATGTTCCTGCAACTTTTCTTCACCCTATTCCTCCTCCTACTCCTCACTACTGACCAGTGAATTTTCTATCTTCACTTTTCCTTCTGGTTCTAATAGATCTGGGCAGTTTTCACTATAAAACCATGCCTCCACTTTAGCTGGCTCATCCTAGAACTTCTCTCTGAGCCTGGGGCCTCCCCCCACAAAAGAACCATTGTTCTTACAGTCTACTTCCCCAAAAGGTTTCTCCATAAGGAGAAACCCCTTTTTGGGGAGTTCCTTCTGAAACCTTCATTTAATGGCAGGACCTAAGATGGTCTTCCTTCATTCTCCTCCTCACCCTGTTCCTAACTTTCTAGACTTCAAATCCATAACATCACAATACCTTCCTCCACTTTTTCAGCTCACTCTCATGTGTCTGTGTGCTGTCTTCCCCTCACACCTGGAGTATAATAAATAGCTCCTTGTGAACAAAGATTATCTTTTTTTTTTTTTTTTTTGGTTTGATTTGTATCCCCGACACTTTGAATACTGTGCAGTACATACCAAACACTAAAATCCTTATTTCCTTCTTTTCCCTTCTAGCACCTTGATACCCTCTCTTCCTAGAACACTTCCTTTACTCTAGTCTTATGTTTCCATACTAAACCTAACCTCTATGGTTTGACACTTACATAATTTGCTTATGTCCTAGTCACTACACTATATCTCACTCTCCTAATCTTCTTATCATTATCCATTTAATAGTCTCCATCCTGGGCAATATTTACTATCAAGTTTCTATTACTCCTCTTAGGTGGCTAAGCATTGTGGGAGAAGTAATGAAAATTGAGATAACCTACTAGTAATATATAACTGCAGCTGGCTAAAACAAACTTAAATCTGCATAGCGAAAGATGTCAAATCTGAGAGCAAAGACAAGAGACAGGAGAGGACCAAGATGATAGAGATGGGCCTGCTGAATTACTGACAATGATATCTGAAGGTCACGGAAAATAAAAGGTACCACAAGCTTAAAAATTGGCATTACTACCCATAAGAAGATAGTCATTGCTCTGGTGC
The DNA here is from genome assembly GCA_023553655.1 of Myrmecobius fasciatus. Taxonomy (NCBI): domain Eukaryota; kingdom Metazoa; phylum Chordata; class Mammalia; order Dasyuromorphia; family Myrmecobiidae; genus Myrmecobius; species Myrmecobius fasciatus. Next base: position 217,930 of record JAJPUD010000121.1, on the reverse strand, counting down.
TCATAATGATCTAAGCAAAAAGTGAACTTTTCATGGCTTCACACATGACTGACTAGAAATAAGAACTTTCACAGAGACAAGTTCAACTTCTGGAGGAAATGAGATTATTAGGTCAGTGTAACTGAAAAACAGAAAAGATAACATGAAAGTTGTCTCTTATGCATGAGGTTTGGAGTACTGAATGGCAATGAGAAGTGCTTGTGTGAGTTAAACACTCTCAACAGAGAAGCCTTAAGACAACATCTAAGAGAGAGGGATTCAGTCAAGTGTAGATCTGCTTTTCTGGTAAAAGATGTGGAAATAAAATAGTTTCCTTGACCCCAGAGGTCCCTCATGAGAAAGATCATGGAATTTCAATCATCTCACTGGCATTTGTAAGGGAAGGAAATTCCCTGGAATAGAGTTCAATTCTTTTTTTAAATGGAAATCTCAAAGAGAATTACCAGACTGTTCATAAGAGAATGATCTGTCCTCCAACTACAAGGAAGATTCACCTTCTGTACTTGATCAGAGAGAGGACTTTCATTACCATTTAAGAGCTGCATTTGTTTCTGGAACTATTCTTTTCTGCAGCATGGCTGAGAGGCAATCGTTACTCTCAAGCTACAGCAAGAGGAAAACCAATAGCATGTCAAAGGAGCTGTTTCTAGTGGCCTAGACCATTTGGCAGATACAACTAATAAATGTTTAAAGACTGAATGAGGTGTTTAACCTATATCAGACTGCTTGCTGTCTTAGGGAAGGAGAATATAAGGGAGGAAGGGAGAAAAATTTGGAACAAAAAAATCTTAAGAAATGAATGTTGGAAAACTCTATGTGCATTTTGAAAAATAAAATATTAATGAGTGGGAAAAAAAAGACCCAATGAGAGTTTTAGTGGACTGAAAGCTCAATATAAGTCAACAATGTAAAGGGGCATCCAAAATAATGTATAATATAATCTTGGGCTGCATCAAGAAAGGCATAGATTCTAGGAATAGAGAAATGACAGTTACACTATATTTAGCTCTCTTTATTACCCAACATTTGCTTTAGTCACCATCATTTTCCTTCTAAAGGCTCACAAAATCATCTCTTTAAATATATTCTAGAATTCTGCCAGACTCATTGGTCTATAGTTTGAAGAATTCACTTCCTTCCCGCTTTTGAAAGTGACATATTTGCCTGTCTTCGGGCCTGTACCAACTTTTCCATTCCCTATTAACAAATGAAAAGCCAAACAGAAAGCATCAAAGAGGAGGATTGGGTTTTACTTTGCAGCCTTAAAGTTAAGCATCATGAACTCCAAGTAAAGCCTCACATATATCAATTGAAGGGGAAGCTCTATTATCATTAACTTTTAGTTAAATGGAACATTTGATGACTAATACATAAATCTCATTTCTCTAGTATTGTAAATATCATTATTAGACAGAAAAACAAGAGACAAAAAGAGCCTATAAGAAATCCTTTTCTCCAAGATGAAACACATGTTTTTATAAGTGATTAATTTCTGATTTGGGTGACTTCTGAGGACACAAATATCTATTCCTATGGAAATGACCTACTACATATAGTGACTCTTATAGTACTAATATGGAAACTCTAGTTTCATACATCCAGGTAATATAAAATGTGTGATTCTTCAAAAATATAAAATGTGATTCTTCAAATATAAATGACAAGTTACCCAAATTTCAATTTTAATCAAGAAAAAGACTACACAGCACAGAACACTTCTAACTCTGTAATGTTTCTTAAATGCTTTAAAATTACACATTTGAAACATCATCAACTCATGATATAGTTATTATAGTTTACTTAGTGAGAGAGAGAAAAAGATAATCTCACCTTATTAGCAACAGCATTAACACTTGGTCGTGCATCAAAAATGAAGATTTTATGAGACTGAGCATTAGAATCCATGATAGCCTGAAGATATTTTTCATCTTCTTTGCTTCTCTTTCCACTCACTCCAACCATAGGCTGGCTACATCGTGTGATTGTTGCCTGGCTTTCAGGATGAATCCATGATAAAACCTTAGAGTATGGAGGAAAATAAAAGACAAATCTTTTACATACTTCCCTATTTTCTACAAAATACTATACTCTGAGCTTCAATTTTCCACCTAAAGTCAAACTCTAGCTATGAAAACATGAATGCAGATGTTCAACACAATTTTTCCTAGGCAAACTGACAGAAAGAAAACAATTTAACATATTACTAATTTATGAGAGTCACAGCTGTGCTGAAGTATACAAAATATTAAAAAAAAAGATAAAATAAAACAAAATACAAAACAGAAATAAGACAGCTCTACTCAGATTTCCTTTTTTCCCCCATGCATATGAAGCTTCTGAAATATAGGGACTCTAGATCCTGTGAATATATTGTACTCATTTTTTAAAAATTATTACAGTTGATCTTTCTGTAAAGTGACATTGCATTATCCAGTCACTCAATATAAATCTGTACAGTCACTTAATAGTTTTCATCAATAGATCTAGGGCTCAAGGGTAGAGGATTCATCACTAACACTAAAGAATGAATTTAAATAAAGAAATTGTGAATAATTTACTGGGCTAACTTTGTTTCTGAGGAAAAATGGTAGCAATTCTGTATAGAATTTAGCAGTAACAATATTATCCTCCCAGACTATTTCTTTAATCTGTTTTTTTTTCTGATTTTAGTTTTTCTAAATAACTTTTTCTTCAATATCCTTAGTAAAAGTCCTATTGATACAATTACTTTTATCCTCCATCTCTGACTCTGTTTTGTTTTGTGCAAGAGCTCAAATTCTAACATTGTTTAATCTTGGCATTATGTGTAATACAAAGGCATTTACAAAACCACATCAAAGCTTCAAACTTACTGGAATCCGGCCCCTTGATCTGAAAGATGCCACTCTCTTCAATTCCTCATCTGGAATATTTGCTGGCACAACCAGGAGGGAGGGATATGTATCACACAACTCATAACGTTCATTAATCTTTGTAATTCTCCAACTTTCATTGGGAATTCCCTACATTTTAAATAAAACAGCTGGTAAGTTTTTACTTAACCAAAAGTTTCAAAGAAAACAAAAGAAAAGCAAACACAAATCCTGAGCCATGGATTATTTACATTCAAGGCAGCTCTTCTTATGTTCATGCTCAGCTACTAAGAGGAGGACAAACCTATACTAACTGGATTTACAGGTTTATGACGTCTGATTTAGATATCTATAATCACTATGATAATGAATTATACAACCATTCATTCAACCAAGTGAACTCAGTGAACATTATGTGCTAGGTACTCCTAGGAAATTTTTTTTTAAAAAGAGCTTATAGTGAGCTTACAAATGAGTAAATTGTTCTCATTTAATTAACTGGCTATAAAAATCTTCTTTTCTGTATATAGCTCTTATTTACCAAAGAGATTGTTAGACAAAGATTACGTCTTCAACCTTTTACATTTAAGGATTATGCTTAATAGTCTTTGGGTTTTGTTTTTTTTTACTCACAACATTTAGTATTTTACAGCAGTTATTTAACTTACTGACTTCTTATTCCTATATTATAAGTAGCATTAACCAAAATGTTAGGAATCCAGGTCGTAGCAGAAAAAAGGAAGCATAGTTATGGGAAGACTGGAGGTGACTAAGAAATTTAAATCATCTCACTTTTAACAATAACGTAATTTCCTAAGTTTTCATTTTTTAAAAACAATTTTCTGTTTCTAAATTTTTAAACATGTAGATATATGTTTAAATACATTGGTTAATTGGTTAACTGTCTAATATTAAAGAGCATTGATATTTAGCATCTCCTTTTTACAAATGGAAGAAGCCAAAACAAAGTCAGTAAAATAGTTCATAAAACTGCTATATTCTTTAGCTAATTACATGAACCCTGCTGTCCAGTGATAATAACTAATATGTATGTGGCACTTTATGCTTACATATGCTCTACATATTTTGCTTCATTTTTTTTTCCTTAAAGACTTAAAATAAATCATATTGTTGACTGGTTAGAATTACCATACTACTTCACTTGCTGGTATCCTGACTGTGTAAAAGAGAGGGGATTACTAAAAAGTACAAAGTAAGTGTTTGTCAAGTTATATACCAGGAGTACCAAGAGGTCATTCAAGCACAAGGGTGAGGGTAGAATGAGTTAATCACCCAACACTATTTAGCCTTGGTGTCCTTAACAAGTGAGAACATCTCCATTGAACTAATCAAGGGCATTTCAACTAGGTATAACAGGAAGTCCTTTGGTTAAGGAAACTTCTTCATGCCTTCTAAGAATTTTATAAAACTGCTAAGCTAGTTTCGAATCTGAGATTCAAGAATCTGGTGTTGGAGAAAAGAAAAACACGGTAGTCAAGGCTGAAAAGAAACCACTTTGGGGAAAGAGTAAACCCCAAACTTAGCTTCTATGTCTCCTCCTCCCACTCTGACCAGAAAAGCCTTTGAACTTCAGAAAACTGGAGATTTTGGAATTTTTCATCAGCATCCTGGAATCATCTCCAGAATTATATACAGCACTATTTGCATCAGAAACTAAGGACACACTATATATAATGAGTAAAAGGTGGCTCCAGAATTCTATGAGGATCCAAAAAAAACCACTATACCATACCGAGGGGAACTCTTCATCAGTAGCTAACTAAAGGGGTGAGAGGTAGGACTTCAGGAACAAAGTCTATCAGTTACATCTGCCACTCCTTTTTAATCACATATGCTCTCTGAGCTTAAGTCCATTTCCCCCTTGATTCTGTATGCAATGATGGAAGATTTATGGAGGGATATTTTGTACCAACTAGTCTTAGTAAAAACCATCCTAATTAAATATAAAAACTAATCATAAGTGCACCCAATCAATATCAATATTCACAGAATATACACTAGTGGGGAATCATGAATTATATCACTCAACATTACTCTGAGAGCATTGAGAAGATGCACAAAGTATGGAAGATCCATACTAGGAGTGAGGATGGCTAGGGACAGAAAGAGGAGTACCCTGGAAGAAAAAATCCAGTCTATATATGTTGTTCAGATCAGATATGACCTCTTCCCTATGCTCACATCAATCCTACCAATGTCTTCACCTCTTCTTAACTATAATCTATACCACATTAAATTCTGTCTCATGTTTTACTCTTCCATTAGCAGATAACCCTTAACTCTTCTTTTCTTTTTTCCTTTCCTTTTTTTTTTTTTTTTTTTTTGGTTTTGCTGAGGCAATTGAGGTTAAGTGACTTGCCCAGTGTCACACAGCTAGGGAATGTTAAGTGTCTGAGACCAAATTTGAACTCAAGTGCTCCTGGCTTCAGAGATAGTGCTCTATCCACTGTGCCACCTAGCTGCCCCAACTCTTTATGGTCTATACTTCCTCCTTTATTAATCCTTTGATTTCTATAGACTTCATAGAGCTCACTCAGGTAAGAACCCAATTATGTGGAACAAAGATAAGATTCTACTATAGGTAAAATTAAATTTTAACAAATACGAAATTATCAAGTGAAAACTAGTACGCTGAACACAGTAACATAAAATAACAGTTATCATGCCCACTCTTTTACCCTTTTTACTCCTTCAAGATCTAGGATCTTATATTGTGTTACTTTGATGAATGATTTAAAAACTTGAAGTTACTTTTTCATGTGGGAAGATGTGAAAGGGCATCAAGAGAAATACAGAGGGGCACGGTAGTACAGAGGATGGACAAATTGTAAGGTAATCAAGAAAAGTACCAAGGAGGAGACAGTGAAAACTTGGTGAAGGTCATTCTAAGCAAGGACTGGACAATGTTCTGGCTGGAACAAAGGATACCCTGGGAAAAAAAAGGCTGTGGAAAAAAAAAAAGGCTGATGGGTCAAATGAAGCCAAACTACCAGGTCTTAAATGCCAAGCTAAGGAGTCTGGGATTTTTTAGGTAAGCAACAGAAACCCAGTGCACATCTTCAAGCAATCAAGTGGCATGACCAATACTGAAGCTAATCTGGCAATGCTATGGAAAACGGATCAGAGTGGGGAGACATGGAAACAGGTTTTGAGAGTTAGAATTCTTCTCTATTCTATCAGTGTCCTTTATATCATGGAAATCTTTGCTGTTATTGTCATCATAGGTATAAAGTTGGTCAACATGAGGAAGAGTAGCTCAAGAGTTTCAGTAAGAAAAAAAAAGCATTAAGTACTCCTTTACTCTATCCTAAAGTTATATACAATAGCCTTACTGGGTAGGGTTATCTTTAATCTCTTGGTCTATTAACTTTTCACAAGTAACGATACATTTGATAGAATACACGCTTCTAAAGAAGTACTACACTAAAGCATTCCACTAAATTTGACATTTTTACTAACATTCTTATTTATTGCTTGACTACTTTTCACTAGTTTAATGTACTAAATACTCTAGAATCTGTGTCATAATGTTTAAACATCTTTGTAAGTTTTAGATAACTTATCAGAAAGTATTGTCATTTTTCTTTTCTTATGAAACAATGTATAACTAAGAGAGAAAAGTTTTAATAAATATTAAATTGGCTAATTAGTTACACATTGTTATAAGCTCAAATCTTTAGATTTATGATTTAACCAGGATACTAGTGCCTTCACTTCCATACCTCAAGGACTACCTTACACTTGGAATTGTTATCCCAACTTCTATTCTCACAAATGAGTCCTGGGTCCTAGAACAAAGATACATATCTTCCTCATACTTCAAAGCTGGTGAATGTAAAATGGCATTGACTCAACTTCTAACTAGTGTGCTCATTCCCATACCCAACTCTCTCCTCATTGTGAGATTAAACTAAGAGAGGACCAAAGAATAATTTGTAGTCCCTGTTTGCCATTATTATTTCCCCCCATTCTTATACAGATGTTCCTTTAAGCAAAAGGTAGTTGGCAGAGCTCTGGGGTTGTCATACTTGTCACAGTCCATTTCTAGTTGGAATGAGGGACTGAAACCAGCTGAAACTAGCAAGCTGGCTTTTTAAAGCCAGAGACAGAGAGAATTATTGTCTCATTTTGTTTTCTACATTGCTCTTTCTCTGTCTTTAGTGGTAGACAGCACAGGAAATAAAGCTTTGGATCTGGAGTCAGGAAGAACTCAGTTCAAATTCCACCCAAGCCATTTATTAGCTATTTGACACCTGGCAAATGACTATGCTTCAGTCTCTTCATCTGTAAAATGGGACAGCAACAGCACCTATTTCACAGAATTGTTACAAGGATAAAATGAAAAAAATATTTGTAATTTTTGCAAACATTAAAGAATTATGTAGATGCTAGTAATTTACTATTATTTCTTAACATTTGATTTACAATGCATGAAAACCATATATGAAACTATGAACTACAGAACTAAATGATGAAAGAGAAACATAAATAATAAAGAGAATTAAGTTTAGAATATGAATACAATTGTCAGGATTCATTTTTTTGCAATGGAAGTACTTGAACATACTTAGTTGAGGTGATTGCTTTGGAGAAGATTAAGAAATAAAGGGCAGGGCAGCTAGTTAATAAAGTGGATAGAGGAGGGAGAAGAGAGTAAAAGGAGGAGGAAGACAAAGAAGAGGAAGAATATGAGGAAAGGGAGGAAGAAGAAGCAGTAATAGTAGTAGCAGTAGCATTTACCATACACAAATAATTTATAATATTATACATATTATTTCATTCAACAGAGTGTACACAGAGAAAATTAGTACTCTTAATTGTCATAGGACCGACCTTATGTTTTGCTCTTATTTTTTATGGGGAAAAACAATATCTGATACATGAATTTGAAGGAGATCTATTATCAATCCTTTATTAAGGACAGGTTGTCCTCATTCAATAGAAATAGTCAAATATTCATTATTTTGTGTCATTTGTCTTACAAAGAAACTAGTGACATTGAAAAAGTCAACTTGAACACTATCTTGTTTCTAACTGAAGCCTTTCCTGACCTTTCCAGCAGATGATGCAGTCTTCCCCAAATTACTTCACATTTATTTTGTATTCTCTTATATTTGAACATATTTCCTCCTAGAGATTATAAACTCCTTGAGGACAGAAATTATTTCATTCTTGTCTTTATATATCCCAAACCTCAATACAGGGTTCATATTAGGCACTTAATAAATCCTTGTTAATCATGGTATCTTCATTTGATAGTCTTAAGTTGTCTAGAAAATCTAACTTGCCGAATTCTTTTAATTATAGATCCTTTTGTTTATTGGTTCAGAGTTATCATTTGACAGAATACATATAATAATATCTTTCACAAATCAAGACAACAAGCATTTATTAACTTCACTATGTGCTAGGCCCTACTCTAAGAAATGGGGATACAAATACAAGCAAAAAGAAAAAAAACATCTGCGCTTTCAAGAAACTTCAAACAGGAGAATATAATACATAAAAGGAAGCTGAAAGGAAGTACATGAGGGAAGGATCTGCAAGAGGACATGTTGTTAAATCCTAAGAATGAAGAAGGGCTGATTTGGGCCCTTCACATGATCACACACATCAGAAGATAAAGTTATACTCAGGTCTTCCTGATTCCAAGCCTAATACTTTATTCACTATATCCCTCTTATAATAACAAACAGTTATTTTGCTTAGTGCCAGAGGATAGAATTAAGTCAAAAAGGCAGATGTTAAAAAAAAAAAAGAGGCAGAATAGGATTCAATTTAAGGAGAAATTTACAAATAATAAGAAACATCAGAAATTGAAACAGGTGGACTACACCTCAGTAGATAGTGAAGTCCTCCAGCCAGGCAGGTCTTCCTTTTGCCTAGCCAGCTACTTTTAGGGTTACTGCAAAAAGTTGTAGAAGATGACCTCTGAGTTCCCTTCCAATTCTGTGAACCTCCAATTAGAGAACTGATGCCAAAGAAAGGGATGGAACCATTCTGGACTGATTAATCAATTCAGTCAAATAAATCCATAATTCTTACACCATTACTTCAATACTGCTCTACATTTTAAGTATAATTTTTCCTAAACTTTATGTGGGCTTAAAAAATAACCTAAGGTTCCTTAATAAATCTCAAAATATAAATTACAGAATCAAAATAATCTAGGTGAACAATTCTGAATTTCAAAATCACATCTTTTAATCTAAAAACTTCAATATGTTTAAAGAAATATTTGTTTTAAAACTCTGCTTAGCTGGTCAAAGATTCACAGAAGAACTTTAACACAATCTAGAAAAGCAAATAAAAATCTCTCGATGGGCCTAAATTATGGCCCAAGATTATTATTAGTTGAATCAAGAGGTTTTTTTTTTATTTCATTAATCAAATTCAAAATGAAGAGAAGAGCTTACCTGCCTTCTGTATTCCAAAAGAGGGTCATATAACTTCCATCCATTTTCTGAAAATACCTCTTTGTATTCAAATGCAAAGAGAGGCTATAAAAAAGTAATAATAGTAAATTTCTTACAAAAATTTACCATTTATCTTGTTATAACTTAATTGCACATATGACAAACTTTTGCTCCTTTTTATCATCATTCTCAACATATCTGATCAGAAATATATAACAAGTATATCAAAAAGCATTTAGGTTTTTCCTTTATTTCAGTACCTCTTGTTGAACTATAGAGACAAAAGATTTGTGAAGTATTTCATGTCTTTAAGTAACAAAAAGTGTGTAAAAAGGAATTTTTTTAAATTTAATATATGCAATCATAGGTATTAGAAATTTGTTAAGGAGATTATATGTTTAATGTAAACATTCTATCAGAAAGTATATAAATGGATACTTGTTTCTCATTTTTACTGTAACTTTAAGAATATGCACATTACTTTTCATCTCAAAAACAATTGAAGAAAAAGATATTTCTATTTTTCTCTCAGAAAAACAAATTCTCACTCAGGTTACACTCTGTTATTACATCCTCTGATGGAGGCAAAACTAGATATTGGAATGGTTTGCCTATAAATCACAAGGTTAAATAAGCCCAAACCAGATGAAAAACTTTCTAGACAAGACCCCTTACCAGAAGATTGACCACCTAAAGTTTGGAGGGCTCCTCATGAGATCAGCCACTCCAAGTTAAGAATGGAATAGCTGGAAAAACTGGGGTGTCGATAAAAATAGGGAAGAAAGGAAAAGGTTTTAGTTTGGGTAAATAAGTTTTCTTTTGGACATGCCAAGTCTGAAATTTTGAGATGTCTATAAGACAGAATTAAAGATGTCAAATAGCTAGGCTTATATCCCAAAGAGATCTTAAAGGAAGGAAAGGGACACACATGTGCAAGAATGCTTGTGGCAGCCCTTTTTGTAGTGGCTAGAAACTGGAAACTGAGTGGATGCCCATCAATTGGAGAGTGGCTGAATAAATTTATGGTATGTGAATGTCATGGAATATTATTGTTCTGTAAGAAACGACCAGCAGGATGATTTCAGAGAGGCCTGGAGAGACTTGCATGAATTGATGCTGAGTGAAATGAGCAGGACCAGAAAATCATTACACACGGCAACAACGAGATTATATGATGATCAATTCTGATGGACATGGTTCTCTTCAACAATGAAATGTTTCAAACCAGTTCCAATTGTTCAGTGAAGAAAGCCATTTACACCCAGAGAGAGGGATATGAAATGTGGACCACAACATAATATTTTCATGCTCTCTATTGATGTTTGCTTGCATTGTGTTTCCTTTCTCTGATTTTTTTTCTTGTAGATATTTTTCTTGCACAGCAATATAAGCGTGGAAATATGTATACATATATTCTATTTGTCAAGTATTTTAACATAATTAACATGTAGTGGACTTCTTGCCATCTAGGAGAGGGGTGGGGACTAGGGGGAAAATTTCGTAACAGAAAGCTTTGTAAGGGTCAATGTTGAAGAATTACCCATACATATGTTTTGTAAATAAAAAGCTTTAATTAAAAAAAATTCTTAAAAAAAAATGTCAAATAGCATTTGATGATATGGCTCTAAAATTCAGGAAAGAAACCAGGACTGGATATAAAGACTTTGAGAGTCATCATACATAGTGATGATAACATGGTAGGTGACGGGAATATAGAAAGAAAAGGGTCAGAACACCACTTTGGTGGTTGCCCAAGGTTAGTGAAAAGAGACACTGAAGGCATCTTAGACAAAACAGCCAAAAAGGTGGTAGATAACCAAAAAAAAAAAAAAAAAAAAACCCAAAGGAAAGAAGGTTTCAGGAAAAGAGAGGGACTGATAGTATTTAATACTATAGAGATCAAGAAGAATAAGGACTGAGAAAACTCCATCAGATTTAGCAATCAAGAGATTGTTGATAATCTTGAAGATATCAGTAGTTGAGTGATAAAATCTACAAACTATTTATAATCTGCCAACAAAATGCTAAAAAATGACATCACAAACCCTTAAAGTAATTACTATATGAATGTCTGTCACAGAAGAAATATCTTACCAAGTTATTGGACACAGGAAATGCATATTTCATTAGATTCTCAAATATAGATCTTCTAGTTCGTCCCTCGGGCTTATGAGCAAATCGTAAATTCCGAATATCCTAGAAAAGATTTAGGAACTAAATCAGTCAACCAAAGCTTTAAAAATTGAAGCCTAGCATTCTAAATGATTCATATCAAAATCATGTAATATTTTTTCCTTTTTTTCCCATTAAGGCTCCCCTATGGGAATAGCTCCCCATGAGTCTTTTCCAATTCTTTTAACTTCTCTTGTCCATTATATTCCTCTCTGACACTCATTTTCACAGTATCTTCTTTTCATTCAACATCTTCCTGATGGAATAGGGGGAACTGCTGCTATTTATGGGTCTATTTCATCAATTCTGTGCATAGCTTTATCCAATTCTAAAGCCATTTAATGCTAAAAATAGAAAGTTTTTCAGTTACAGGTGGCAATGCTATCTTAAGGGTCAAAGGTAAGGTCAGGTATAAAGTCAGACTGAGCCCAAAATTTGAGATCACCTCAAACTATTGTCTTCAAGCAAGCATTTTTTGCTCAGATGAAAGCTCATAATTATGATTGTCATAGATTGACACCTGCCCTGTAACTTAAAAATAAGATAGCTAACATTTATATCGTGATCCTTATATATTAATTTTCTGATCTTCAGAACAACCCTATGAAGTGTATGTTATTATCCCTATTTTACAAATGAATACAAATCATCTGAAAAAGGTTAAATGACTAGCTTGGGCCACCATCTGTTAAGTGTTTAAGCCCTACCATGCTGCTTCTCTCCAATAGTTAATTATACAAAGAAAATTGAAAATATAAAACAGTATATATGGAGCATATTAAAAATCCAACTTAGTTGTATCATAAAGTAGATCTAAAATGGATATTCTTATGAAAAAATTTCAATTCAAAATTAACTCATTCACAAAGAAAGATAAGTAAACTTGCCTTGCACACAGTTTCAAGTCCATAAGAATTTTCACCTCGACTAGAAGCCCCACCAATTTTTTCTACTCTACTGATCACACCAAGTGAAGCATCTAAAACAAATGGAGGGTCCTGAGGGTTAGAGGGAGAAAAGCCGTTAATCACTAAAACTAAGGGGAAAAAATTTATATTCACTGCATAACAAAATAATTTTAATTAGAAATATCAGGATCAAGATCAGGATCCTATTATATAATTCTTACCCTTTCCATGCTTTTGAAATATAACCGGTAATTTGTAACAGTCAAAGTTCCTCGTACAGCCCCAGTGAATGGGCATATATAAGTAACATCTTTGGCTGAAAATGAAAAAAAGTTCACAAGTTATAATCATATAGTTTTTTTTTTTTGTTGTTGTTGTTTGTTTGTTTTGTTTTGTTTTGTTTTGTTTTCTGTTTACTGAGGCAATTGGGTCACACAGCCTGGAAGTGTTAAGTGTCTGAGGCCAGATTTGAACTCAGGTACTACTGACTTCAGGGCAGGTGCTCTATCCACTATACCAATTAACTGCTCATAATCATATAGATTTTTTAAAAATTCATTCTCAGACTTACATGAACTGATGTTAAGTGAAGTGAGTAGAACCAAAAGAACATCGTACACAGTAACAAGATTATGCGATAATCAACGTAATGGACATGGTTCTTTTCAACAATGAGGTAATTCAGGCCAATTCCAATAGATTTATTATGATGGAGAGAGCCATTTGCATCCAGAGAGAGGACTATGAAGACTCAATATAAATCACAACATAGTATTTTCACCTTTGTTATTGTTTGCTCACTTGGTCTTTTTTTTCCTCTCATTTTTCTTCCCTTTTGCCCTGATTTATCTTGTGCAACATGATAAATGTAGAAATATTTAGAAAAATTGCAGATGTTTAACCTACACTGGATTACTTGTTATCTAAGAGTGGTGGGAGGTGGGGAGGGTGACAAAAATATGGAACACAAGGTTTTGTAAGGGTGAATGTTGAAAACTATCTCTGCGTGTGTGTGTGTGTGTGTGTGTGTGTGTGTGTGTGTGTGTGTGTGTGTGTGTGTATTTGCTTTTTGAGGAGGCAATTGAGGTTAAGTGACTTGTCCAGGGTCACACAGCTAGGAATGTTAAGTGTCTGAGACCAGATTTGAACTCAGGTCCTCCTGACTTCAGGGCTGATGCTCTATCCACTGCACCACCTAGCTGCCCCTCTCTGCGTATATTTTGAAAAATAAAAGGCTATTATAAAAAAAAATCATTCTCAGTGGTTCATGAATATAACTTAATGAAAGTCTGCTTGTTGTTCTTAAAGCATAAAGAAAGGCCTTTCACTAAGGCTCTTTCTTAGCAGCCAAAGTATCTTGGCCAACCTTCCATTTGTGCAATCTCTTCCACAACAACTATGACATGTGATTATCTAGATTGTGCTATAACACTGCTTAATGAAGTTGATCATTCTATCATTAGATTATTATTTTTAAAATGAATTAGAATCTTATTTCTATTAACTGACCCTCATTACTAAACAAGATGTTAAATTAAAGTCTCATCTTTTTTTATGTATATCACAGCCTTTCAAATATTTGAATATAACTTACGTTTTCTCCTAGTCTAGCTTCAGCTTTGTCATTTATTTGATACAAAATACTGGTCAAGTCACAAATCACTCCGAGTTCCTATTTCTTTTTGGATAAAATGAAAAAGGTTCCCAAAATTATATCAAATGAGTTAGGTTTTATGAAAGTTCTCTGAAAACACTATGTGAATTGCAAAGTTTTATTTACGAATGAGAATAATATGAATAAAGTCATACTTTGATACTTAATCTTGGCATGGAGGTTACCTTAGGTTCTCAAAAATTATGGCAAGAAGGATACAAAATAAATCCACATAACTCATCAGCATTTTTATATATTACCAACAAAGTTCAGCAGCAAAAGATACAAAAAGAAATTCCATTCAAAATAATGGATGATAGTATAAAATATTTGGGAATATACTTCCTTGGAAGATTTCAATCTGCCAAGGAAAAGTCAGAAACTATACGAACTAAACTACAAAACACTTGCCACACAAATAAAATCAGACCTAGTCAATTGGAAGAACATTAAATGCTCATGGGTAGGCCGAACAAATATAATAAAAATGACAATACTACCCAAACTAATCTACTTATTTAGTGCCACACCAATCAAACTCCCAAGAAATTACTTTACAATTCTAGAAAAAACAGTAGCAAAGTTCATTTGGAAAAACAAAAGATCAAGAATTTCAAGGGAATTAATGAAAAAAAAAGGCCGATGAAGGTGGCCTTGCTGTACCAGATCTAAAACTATATTATAAAGCAACAGTCATCAGAACCATTTGGTACTGGCTGAGAAATAGAATAGTTGATCAGTAGCATGAGATAGAATCACAGGACAAACTAGGCAATAACTATAGCAATTTAGTGTTTGATAAACCCAAAGACCCAGGTTTTGGGACAAGTACTCACTATTTGGCAAAAACTTCTGGGAAAATTGGAAACTAGTATGGAAGAAATTAAGGCTTGACCCACATCTAATACCACATACCAAGATAAGATCTAAATGGGTTCATGATCTAGATATAAAGAGTGATATTATAAGCAAATTAGAGGAACATAGGATAGTTTACCTCTCAGACCTGTGGAGATGGAATAAATTTATGTCCAAAGAAGATTTGGAACTCTTAACTGAACACCAGATAGATAATTTTGACTATATTAAGTTAAAAAGTTTTTGTACAAACAAAATTAATGCAGAAAAGATTAGGAGGGAAGCATCAAATTGGGAAATCATCTTCACATTTAAGGGTTCTGATAAAGGCCTCATTTCTAAAATATATAGAGAACTGTCCCATATTTATAAGAATTCCAGCCACTCTCCAATAGATAAGTGGTCAAAGGATATGAACAGACAATTTTCAGATGAAGAAATTAAAGCCATTTCTAGTCATATGAAAAGGTGGTCCAAATCACTATTGATCAGAGAAATGCAAATTAAGACAACTCTGAAGTACCACTACACACCTGTCAGATTGGCTAAAATGACAGGAAAAGATAATGACGAATGTTGGAGGAGATGTGGGAAAACTGGGAAATTGATATATTGTTGGTGGAACTGTGAACGGATCCAACCATTCTGGAGAACAATTTGGAACTATGGTCAGAAAGCTATCAAACTGTGCATACCCTTTGACCCAGCAGTGTTTCTATTGGGCCTATATCCCAAAGAGATCTTAAAGGAAGGAAAGGGACCCACATGTGCAAGAATGTTTGTGGCAGCTCTTTTTGTAGTGGCTAGAAACTGGAAACTGAATGGATGCCCATCAATTGGAGAGTGGCTGAATAAATTATGGCATATGAATGTTATAGAATATTATTGTTCTGTAAGAAATGACCAGCAGGACGATTTCAGAGAGGCCTGGAGAGACCTGCATGAACTGATGCTAGGTGAAATGAGCAGAACCATGAGAACATTATACACGCCAACAATAAGACTATCTGATGATCAATTCTGATGGACATGGCTCTCTGCAACAATAAAATGTTTCAAACCAGTTCCAACTGTTCAGTAAAGAAGGTCACATACACCCAGAGAAAGGGATATGAGATATGGACTACAACATATCATTTTCACGCTCTATATTGATGATTGCTTGCATTGGGTTTCCTTTTTCAGATTTTTTTGTTCATGTAGATATGATTGTTCTTGCCCAGCAAGATAAGTATGGAAACATGTATACATATATTCAACTTGTCAAATATTTTAATATAATTAACATGTAGTGTTAATGACATCTAGGGGAGGGGAGGGGAATAGGGGGGAAAATTTGTAACGGAAAGCTTTGTAAGGATCAATGTTGAGGAACTACCCATACATATGTTATGCAAATAAAAAGCTTTAATAAAAAAAAAAATATGGCAAGAGAACTAAGCTCCAACAATTCTTATTAAGTTGGTAATGTTTTGCAAAGGTCAGTGTGTCATTCATCAAGGACAATTCTGAATAAATGTCAAGAGCCTTTTCCCCAAAAATGGACCAGATAAATTTTTTTTTTAAATTTTTATTTTATTTGCATAACATATGTGTGGGTAATTCTTCAACAATAACCCTTACATAGCTTTCCGTTACAAATTTTTCCCCCCAACTCCCCACCCCTCCCCTAGATGGCAGGATATCCACTACATGTTAATTATGTTAAAATATTGGCAAATCGAATATATGTATACATATTTCCAAACTTATCATTGGTGTGCAAGAAAAATCTTATCTACACAAACGATATATCAGATAAAGGAAACACAATGTAAGCAAACATCAATCAAGGAGTATGAGAATGTTATGTTGTGGTCCACATTTCGCATCCCTCTCTCTGGGTGTATATGGCTTTCTTCAGTGAACAATTGGAGGTGGTTTGAAACATTTCATTGTTGAAGAGAGCCATGTCCAGACCAGATAAATTTTTAAGGGAAATCCAATTTGTGTCTATGAAAGGGAATCACATCTTTCAAATGCTCAATTTTACCACCACACATTGTTGGTTTACATTTAATTTAGTTTACATTTTTACTTCTGTTTTCTCCACCAAGTAGAATGATTATTGGGCTGGGAAGCATAGAACAAAAATGACTAGT
This sequence comes from Myrmecobius fasciatus, assembly GCA_023553655.1. Lineage (NCBI taxonomy): Eukaryota > Metazoa > Chordata > Mammalia > Dasyuromorphia > Myrmecobiidae > Myrmecobius > Myrmecobius fasciatus. The sequence continues at coordinate 200,908 of JAJPUD010000121.1, read as the reverse complement.
AGGGAAAACTACAGATGAGTAAGAAAAATGAAAATCTAATCTCAAGGAGTTCAAGTTACTTAGTCTGCACCTTAAAAGAATGATAGGAATTATTATTCTTGGACAAACTGTCAGTAATTTTTAGGGAATCAGGGATATGGGCAAAGATGATTAAAGGAGCAAAAATATCCAAAGTCTATTTTATACAAATTGCTATATTTTTAAAAATATGTATGTAATTTTGTTCAGTGCTTAAAAATTTGATCCTCTTAGTTAAACCCATAATTCTAGCTTTATGACATTTTTTTCAATCCCATTTCTATCATGTGCAAATTTGAGATACATAGCAGTTAAGGAAATCCTATATTCTCTCTCTTCTTTCCAATTTTCTTTTCTTCCTTTTACATCCATACAGAATTAGGCAATTTAATAATGCTTTCTACAAAATGACAAATACATCACGTACGATTCTGCTTCAGCTGAGAAATAAGAAAAACTTCATTTTCCCCTAATATAGATATTTTATTTCCCCAAAGCTATTTTACAGAATTACGCAGAACAGTTATAACAAGTAAAGTAAAAGCACTGAAGTTGCATATGGGTTAGATCTCTTTTCCAGTCAGAGATGTAAAGTGAATTTCTTTAATAAAGGATGGAAGGAAAACACTGAATTAGAGTCCTTAGCTAAAAAGTGAAAGAAAATATTTTCTTCTAATAAAACTAGATAATGCAGTTTTCTGAGCAAAGAAAACAAAGGAAGGATATAAATAAGAAAGGAGTAGCAAAAGATAGTGACAATCAGTATCTAATAAGACCTTAGTTCAAACTCAGAATCCACCATTTTGGTCAAGATTTCAACAATGGCTTTTCCAATCTCAATTATGTCAGAAATTCTGGCTTCCTTCAAAGAAAGCAAAGCAACCAAAAGGGGGCAGAGTGTAACCCAACTTATATATTTTCTAATAGTTTTAACATGATAAATATAGATAGGCCTAAATATGGCTCATTGGATATATTGCTAAATTAAAAATATTGCTATTAGTTAATTGTGATATTTCTGTGACAGTGGAGTCATTCTCTGTGTTCTGAGAATATAAATAAGATTATATAAATATATATGTATATACATATATATATAGTGCTTTGCAAAACTTAAAACATTGTACGTTAATCAATATAAAAAATGTAAAATTATATAAAAGCCATCTTTACATACCCATGTCTTTAATATTTTCTCCTGGAAGCAAAGGTGGTTCTTCCATTTCTGCTAATTTGTTAGTCTCCCTCAGGACCTGGATCAAAAAGGGAGATGAGGGAAAACAAGAAATATTGATGCTTATGATATTTAAAATTTTGACAAAATTTTCCTGTGAATCCCTAAGGAATTTTTGTTTATTTGTTCTTTTTCCCCTCCTTTCCTTTTGGTTGTTCCTTTATAGCTGGTTCTATTTCCTACTCTAAGACTGGTTTAAGATCTCTATTTGATCTTCTGCTATTTGGGATATTTTAATTTTTGTATTCCTCTTTTGTGTTCTCAGTTTTATTAGCATATAACTATATAAGCATATATGTGTATATATACCTACATATACATGCATATATATATATATATGTATACACAGACTGATAATTCTTTTTCTCCAGGTTTTGTTGTGACTTCATCTGGTTCATTTGCTATTTTGCTGATGTGATTATCTTCCTTTTCATTAGATTAGTAAAAACTTTTCAATTTCCTATCTTTTGAAAAAATTAGCTTTTAGTTTTATCAACTCCATAGTATTTTTTACTTCCAGTTTATATATTTCTCCTCTGATTTTTAATATTTCTTTTTTGTTTAAGTTTTTTACTTGTTGCCTTTCCAATTTTAAAAAATGTATACAGTTATCCTCTTATTCTAATTTGGTTAATGTATATTTTCAGGGATATAATTTTTCCCCTGAGGAGAAATAGCAGGAATTTTTATTTTCAGAAATTTTCTTTTACAAAATTATTGTCTCTATGACAGGTAATTTAACCCATTTATTATGTAGGATTTCACTGTTAAGTTTCCATCTGGGTCTCTGTCTCTTATTTGTACTTCCTGAACTGAATGCTATTTTTACTACAGTATGGTGTGCAAAGTATGTGTTTACAGCTCTTTTTATACTGGTTTAAAATATCTATTGCATGGTCAGTTTTTGCAAAAGTTACTTGTAGTGCTAAGAAATAGACATATTCTTTAGCAATCCCATTTAGAAGATGCCATAAGCCCTTTTCACTCTAATTTCTCTAGCATTTTATTCAATTCAATGTTTTTCCTTTTATTTATTTTTTTGTTAGACTTATACATAACTAAGAGAAGGCACTGAGGACAGAATAACAAAAAAAAAAAAAGAAAAAGAAATAATCTCTGCTATTAAGAAATGTACCTTCCATTGTGAAGGAACTATTTGAATATAGAAAACTAAATATAAAGTATATTTAAAGTAACTGAAGGATGAAAAGAAGTAGATGGGAAAATCAGTATTGGTCCTATATGGAACCACTTGAAATAAGTCTTAAAAGGAAACTAAACATACTGAAAGTAGAAGCAAGGATGGTTTCCTGGTATGATGGAAGGAGGGGTACAGGCTGTACAAAAAAGGCAGGAAATATAATGTCATGTATTGCAAATATCAGTGTCACATTAAGTTGTAAATATATATGTAAGAATAAAAACGTGCTTATTTGGCTAGAATTCTGAGTGTATGAAATAGATTAATATGTAGCAAGCCTAAAAAACTTGGCTGGGTTCAGATTATGAAATGCTTTAAGTGTCAAAAAGGTTGTTACATTTAAGCCTAAAAATAAGTGGGAACCACTGGTACTTTTTTAACAGAGTGCGACCTGGTCAAACCTAGGCTTTAAAAGAAAGGCAATTTGGTGTTTATGTGGACAATGAGTTACAGGGGAGAATGTCTGGAGGAAGAGCTGAGAAAGATGTTAAATGCATTTTAGGACAAAATAAGAATCTAAAAAGATGTCAACAATGGCTTGAATCTAAGAAAATAAAATCTGATGAGGTTAAATGTAAACTTATAAACTTTGATCCAAAACTCAATAGTGAAAATAGTTAAATAAAAAACCAATTAATCAAGAAATACAGAAGGCATTATGGCATACTAGATTTGAGTCATACCAGTCTATCAATTAAAATTTATTAAGCACTTATTATGTTTCAGGTACTGTTTTAAATATTGGACAAAAGACAAAAGACAGGCCCTGCCCCAGGGAGCTTATACTCTAGAAGGGAACACATTAGGATTATTAAGAGGGTTTAGGAAAGTTTCCTTTAGAAGATTCTGTTGTTTGTCCTTTCTGCTACAAGAGGACCATGACATCAGGGAGGGGATGCCATGACCTGCAAGTCAGTTAGATTTCAGTGAGGGAGGACTGTGCAAGATCACCCACTTCACTTTCCCCTCCAGAGTCATCTGGATCTAGTGGTCAGATATAGAACAAGATGCCTAGAGACAGTGCTGGTTGCAGTGGGAGACATTGGCTTTTTTAAGCTACTTTAAGAAGATCAACAAATCTCAGTTTGACTGAGGCAAAACTCATTCATTGATCAAGGCTAGGTAAGAACGGAAACAAGGAATGGCTTCTTTTACAGTCAAAAAAAAAAAAAGTCAATCTAGAAGGAGAAGATCCTCAGGGTTTCTGGCCAAAAAAAAAAATTATTATTTACATTCACTCTGAGCTAATCAGGGTCCAAAAAATGACTAATTGAAGCGTGTCCTAGGAACTACTATTGGCCAATTAGCGAAAGCCAGAGTGAAATGGTTTTAAAGCATGGTCCCTAAGAAGGAAAGCTAGCTGGTAAACCCCAAGATATTTTGGGAGGTTTCAAAGATCTTTGGGAGGAAGGAGGAAAGGAAGGAAGGAAGATGGAAAAGGGAGGGAGGGGAAGGAAAGAAGGGAGAAAAAGGGAAGGGAAAAAAGAAGAGAAAAGAGAGGAGAGAGGCAAGGAAAAGAAGATAGGGAGGGAGTGAAGGAAGGGAACAAAAGGAGGGAAGAAAAGGAGAAAAGGTAGAGAAGTGAGGTAAGGAGAGAGTGAAGGAAGGGAAAGGAGAGAAGAAAGGAAGGAAAAAATAGAAGGGAGAAAAGGGAAAGAAGGGAGAGAGGGGAAAAGAAAAGAGATGGGCAAGGGGGAATGGAGGGAGAAGGAGGGAACAGAGGGAAGAAGGACAGAGAGGAGGAAAGGGAGGGAGGGAGGTAGCGATATTGCCCAACTGGCCAGTTTCAGTTAGGTCCCCAGTAGAATAGCTCCTAATATTACTCAGAGAGGTTATTATTTGTCCTTTGTTCTCAAAGAGGACCAAACATCAGGAGGATGGCACTGTGATATGCAAGTGAATTGGATTTATGTGAGAGAGGGTTGTACAAAGTCATCAGCTTCACTTTCTCCTCTGGAACCATCTGAGTCCAATGGCAAGACATAGATCAAGACAACTGGAGATAGCCCCAGATAAAGTGGGAGGCCTTGGTCCTTGCTCTGAAGAAGCTCACATTCTAATGGTGCAGAAAATAAGCAAAGAATTATGTATATACAAAATTTATACAAAAAGTGTATACAGAAAGTGATCTTGGAGCAAAGGAAAGAATGAAAAGGAAGAAAGGAGCAGGAAAGTCTTCTTGAATCTTGATGGTGGGATTTAGCTGAGACCTAAAGGAAGTTAGGGAACTCACAAATAGAGCTGAGGAGAGAGAACATCCAGTCTCTTGGGACATGCAGAAAGAATGCCCAAAGGCAAGAATGAGATAGGTTGTTTACTGAACAGCAAGGAGGTCAGTTGGTTGGTTATTGTCCTTGATTCTTATTGCTCTTTATAGAGACTGACAAATGAGACATCCTTGAGATGCTAGGAGAAAAACTCCTTCTACCACATAACTTGGAAGATTTCAGTCATCTATTTTGTGAGCAGTGGATCCCCTTCCTTAAATCTCTGCTTTAAGAGAATCTACACCAGATGCTTTGCCACATGAGAGGAGCCTAATGACATTGAAAACCTCTTCTTCAGTTGGATGTTCAGGTAGAGAAGGATTTATTTCTACCCGAGGTATATGGTTAATGATTTCAGCATAGATTGGAGAACATTATGGATGTGTTCCTCTCTAGGATCCTTAATATTAATCAATGTGGCTCTATCAGTGCTGAGTAGTTGACATATACCATAGGTCTTGGACTCATAAGAAGTCTTTAGGCATTATAAAAGTGTTTTGGATTGTTATTATCAGTATAAAACTAAATTTTATCTGTCTTCTTGCTGTGCAAGAATCCTGCATCCCCTGAAACTTTACTTTTGGTGGAGTTAAATGCTGACTTCTTAGAGGCAGACAAACTACCTTACTGGTAAACCCTTCAGAGTTCTCATTTTTTTTAGGAGATTTCCCCCATCATTTTTATCAAATCATTATTGACATCTGTAAGTGTTCTGGTCCAGATGAGTAAATACAGTACTGTCTACCAAATCTCTGAAAACTGCCCATTCCTTTGCTGTTCCACTGTTGTCAATTGTGTGTTACTTCAGCTTTCCCTCTAAGTTGGCAATGAACTATTCTTACCCAGAGAAGTTCTCTAATCTGCTGACATGATGTCTTCTGGTTGTCATGTTGCCTTGGGACCACCACTTTTGTTGAATGTGAATCTTTGGCTTAGACATGATGGTACTCCATCTGTCTCCTCCTTACAATGATAGTCTATTAAATGGTATTTTTTTTAGAGTGTATGTTAAATTTTATTGCATTTAGGTAAATAAAAGACAGAGTTGGTGATGAGAAGCACAAATCTTCAACAACAAGTGACCACTGCTATTGCTGTTTCCAACTCCATTCCTCCCAAGGACCTCTTGCCACATTTGATAATGTATGGCTACACTGGCATTAAAGTCATCCAGAATTAAAAGAATGTCCTCTTTCGGTACAGTGATGCTAAGATTATCCAGGTCTTCATAAAATTTTTCTTTAACCTCATCAGGGTTTGTCATAGTGAGAGGATATACATTTGATGATAGTGATGTAGTACTTTTCTGCAAGTGGCAATTGCATTGTCCTGAGCCTTATGTTCACTTCTTTTGGGACTCATACAAGTTTGCTGACCAGATTAATTTTGTTTATTTTATTTTATTTTATTTTTTGCTTTTTGCTGAGGCAAATGGGGTTAAGTGACTTGCCCAGGGTCACACAGCTATGACCAGATTAATTTTGGTTGCAAAACCTATGGTAGCTTCATGTGCTTCCCATCTCTGCAACCACTCCAGAAAAACATGTATCCAGCTCTGACTTAGTAAGCTGGCCTTCATTTGCCAGGCTTGTTTCACTCAGGGCTGCTACTGGGATGTAATACCTGATGAGATCTCTCACACCAAGAGCTGTTCATCTTCAAGTCTACTGGATCTCATGCTGTTCAAAAGCATGCACACATTCCTTGTACCAATGATAAGTGGAATCATTTTCACAAAAGTTTTGGTACCTTTTTTGTGTGCTTTGACCACAAAGTAGGATATCTAAATATGTCAATAGGCAGGCAAGTATTAGGTTTTATGAAGCAGACAAATTTTAGGACACCTATTCTAGCCTGTGTATTTGCACCTGCTGCTTTGTTACTTGCCCATTGCCACACAATTTTCAGGTAGGTAAAAATAGCAAAATGCTATGAGTATTCTTTTGGCTTACACATAAACTGGATTAAGTGAGACAGAATTGCATGAAGTCTTCAATCTCATCCTTTCTTCCCATCATCAAAGTCTAGTGGCAAGATAAAAGTTAAGATGACTAACAATGGTTTAGGATGTAGTAGATGACCTTGTGTCTTCAATGTTTAATCAAGCTCTGAGCGCTCCATAAAACTTGCTTCAGCCATCTTCATGGCTATGGGAACAAATTGTTCTTATCCACCCATTCTATTAGGGAAATCTTTACATGATTGGGTAGATACCACCATAACTCACTGAAGTGTCTTGAGATTCCTCTATTATCCTCAACTTGGTTTAACCTGTCTGCCGAAATGGCTACTATGCGTGCTATAGCTTATTGGAGCCACAGGTTAGAGTTAAGTCAATCAGACAGACACCAAAGTTGGAAAGCAGCTGTGAAAAGGGCTTGACAGCTCTCACATCAGAAGTAGTAGCCTTCCCTATACACACCAAGGAAGTCAATATCACTGGATCAAAGAGGACATAGTGAAGAGTAAAGAAAAAAGACTGGAAAGGTAGGAGAGGACTGAATTATGAAGGACTTTGAAGTAAAAAAGAGCATTTTGTTTTGTATTCAATCCTAGAGCAATAGAGAACCACTGGAGATTATTGAGAATGGAGGAGGGCTGGACAAAATCAGGAAAATTATTTTAGTGACTATATAGAAGACAAGGTGGAGTAGGGAAAGACTTAAGGCAGGCAAATCCACCAAGAGGGTATTAGAATAATCCAGATATGAGATGATGAAGGCCTCTATCAGAGTGGAAATAGTATCATAGGAGAAAAGAGGTTGTATTCAAGAGATGTTTCAAAGCTACAATCAACAGCTCTTGGCAATAACTTGAATATGGAAGGTGAGAGGTGAGGGATGGGGGGTAAGAGATAGTAAGGAGTACAGGATGACTTCTAGATTGTGAGCTTGATGGACTGGGAGAATAGCGTTGCCGTCTATAAGAGCAAAGAGGGGTGAAGATAAAAGATATTAAGTTCCATTTTGGATATACTGAGTTTGAGATGTCTACTGAACAACTAGTTTGGGATGTCTGAAAGGCTGTTGGAAATATATCTAAAAGTAGTTAGAAGCCAGTTTTAGAGAGCTATGGTTTGAGTAGAAAATTAGCTTTTCAAATGACCTTTAAGAATTGAGTAGGGTGATACAAGAAGTTGATTTGATGGCTATGTAAATAATGGATGATCTAGGGGAAGAAATGTTCTAATAGGTTTGTTATAAGAGTCCTGATTTAAGGTTTAGCTAGTAGGAAGGGGGGGGGGAGACAGATATTAGCACTCTTATCAAGGAAATAATAACAGAATTTGGCCCTGATTAAATATCAGAATTAGTATCTTGTAATAGATCACTAGAACTGAAATTTAAAAGGACTGAATTTGAATAGTGCCTCACATTTATTAGTTGCATAACCATAGGTGGATAAGTCATTAACTTTTTGATGCTCAGTTTTCTCATTAGTGATATGGGGATATTAATACCTATATTATCTACTTCAAATGGTCTTTGTGAAACCCAATTAAGATAATGTATGTAAGGAAGCTCTGCACATCTTAAAGCTCTATACAGATTCCAATAATTATTATTATGACTAGATATGAGAGAAAGGGAAAGAAAAGGGAAGAATCAAAGATGATTTGCATTTTCTTTGAAAGAAATAGCAAAGTCAAGAGAGAGAAAGAGTAAGAAAAAATATCAATAATTATGATACAAACCAAATTCTCATTTATTTATATTATTTAGCTATAAATTATGCCGGAAAAGATAATATTCAAGAGTATTTGACTATTAAACTGAATTCTATCATACTATGTTTCCAAGATGCTAAACGATGAACCTTAAATTAGATTTAATGACAGCTCTAATAGATAGCTCTTAAAAATGCCTTTTAAGGAATATTCTCTTTTATACATAGTTTCTTCCTTTTACACATCTTCTCTCATACAAAAAAAAAGATACATTTCCATATGAACTAACCCAATATGGCAGCAATTTTCAATACTATAGAAGTTACCTAAAAAGGTTATTTTTATAACCTTTACAAAAATTCCTAGGAGGGCTTTAGAAGTAAAGTTCAAAAATCTTTTTTTTTTCCAGGAGTAGCTACTGAAAAAATAGCAAAAGAATTATAATATTGTTCATTCTAATGTAAATATAGTTTGAAATGAATGACATCTGTATTTTGGAATCAGAGACATCCTGGAATGTTTTGGTAGAAAAGCTTAATGTTTTATCTATGAAAGACACCGCAAGGAATGTGAGAGTCTATGGAGACAGAAAGAATACAGAAAATAATCTTTTCATTATAATTCTGCTTGGAATACTGAAAAACCATAGGAACTACATACATTGAAACATTATAAAGACCAAATCCAATCCATGCCAGGAAAAGAACATTCAACATTCGGGGAAAAAAAATAATTGTTTTTATAAATAAAATTAATTTTAAAAATCAAAAATCTTAATTTTATTAACAATGGAAAGTAAAAAGACCTTTAGGAAAATAACACAATCATTTGTTTAAAAATAAAAGCATATGGACATGGAAGGACCACTCGTTAATATGATCAAAAGTATATATATCTAAAACCAAAAGCTAGCATTATTTGTAATGGAGAAATGCAAAATACTCTCCTAATAGTTTAATTTCATTAGTAAAGCAATCACTACTTTTTAACATACTTTTTAATCAAGAAATACCTCACTACATGTTATTGAGTGTATCCCAAAGGGATCATAAAAGAGGAGAAAGATTTACACAAGTATAAAAATATTTGTAGCAGCTCTTTTTGTGTTGTCCAAGAATTGGAAATTGAGTTAATGTCCATCAACTGGGGAATGGTTCAACAAATTATAGTATATGAATGTAATGCAATATTACTGTTCTATAAGAAATGATGAGCAGAATAATTTCAGAAAAGCCTAAAAAGACTTAAAAGAACTGATGCTAAGTGACATTAGCAGAACCAACAGAACACTGTACATAGTAACAGAAAGATTGTGTGATCAGGTATGACAGACTCTGCTCTTCTCAGGAATACACTGACCCAAGACATCCAATAGACTTGGGATGGAAAATACCATCAGCATCCAAAGAGAGCTATGATTCCTGAATGCAAGTCCAAGCATATTATTTTCACTTTTTTTTGTTTGTTTCTTTGCTTTTTTTTTCTTGTGGTTTTTTCCCTTTTGTTCTGATTTTTCTTTCATAACATGACTAATAAGGAAATATGTTTAAAATTATTGCAAAGGTATAACCTATATCAGATTGCTTGCTGTCTTGGGGAGGGAGAAAGTAAAGGAGTGAGGGAGAAAAGAAAATCTGTAACTCAAAATCTTACAAAAATTAATGCTGAAAGTTAACTTCACAAGTAATTAGAAAAAATATTATTATTTTTAAAAAAAGAAAAGAAAAAGGAAACACCTCACTATACCAAAAAATCTTGGTTACAATATACCCAAAAAAGTTATCAAACTGCGTATACCCTTTGACCCAGCAGTGTTTCTATTGGGCTTATTTCCCAAAGAGATCTTAAAAGAAGGAAAGGGACTCACATGTGCAAAAATGTTTGTGGCAACCTTTTTGTAGTGGCTAGAAACTGGAAACTGAGTAGATGCCCATCAATTGGAGAGTGGCTGAATAAATTATGGTATATGAATGTTATGGAATATTATTGTTCTATAAGAAACGACCAGCAGGATGATTTCAGAGAGGCCTGGAGAGACTTGCATGAGCTGATGCTGAGTGAAACGAGCAGAACCAGGAGATCATTGTACATGGCAACAAGATTAGATGATGATCAATGCTGATGGACATAGCTCTCTTCAACAATGAAATGCTTCAAACAAGTTCCAATTGGTCAATGAAGAAGGCCATATATACCCAGAGAGAGGGATAGATATGTAATGTGGACCACAACATAACATTTTCATGCTCTTTATTGATGTTTGCTTGTATTGTGTTTCCTCTCAGATTTTTTTTCTTGTAGACATGATTTTTCTTGCACAACAATATAAGTGTGGAAATATGCATACATATATTTGATTTGTCAAGTATTTTAACATAATTAACATGTAGTGGACTTCCTGCCATCTAGGGGAGAAGTGAGGACTGGGGGGAAAAATTCGTAACAGAAAGCTTCGTAAGGGTCATTGTTGAAGAATTACCCATACATATTTAAAAAGCTTTAATAAAATGCATTTAAAAAAAAAATCCTGGTTACATACATCTACTGACTTCCAAATTATAGTCCCTTCTTCAAAATCAACATCTAACTCATACTTGTTCTTCTAACACCTAACACCTATCCATGTAATTAAAGATTTTAATACACATACAGATGTCCCTTCTAAGAGTCTAGTTTCTTGGTTCAAATTGATCCAAAATAATGAACATATTACTCTTCATCTCATTATCCAAAATAAGCTCTACTACTACTATGAAATTTCCTGTTCTAATCACAACCTTTTATCTTTCCAACTCTCTTTCTGATTCAATCTGAAAAATAATTAATTCTCACCATGACCTCCCCCCCCCATAAGAATCATTTTTTAACTTTTGTTATCTTTGCTTTATAATTACATACTTTTCTCTATCCTTGAGCACTCCACACCTTTGTTCTACCATTTTCCTAGGTATCTGGGGTATAAATTTTTTTCTAATTTTTAAAGATATTCTCTGATCTAAATTAGATGCTTACACTCTAATGAGAATATACAACATATTCATAGATTAATAAGTATATGTTATATTTAAAAAAGGAGAAAGAGGAAAAGGAGTAAAGAAAATTCTTGAGCCCAGAAAAGACCTGGATGTTCCAAGAGTTGAAATAAAGGAGGGAAAGCATTCTAGGAAAGTCTTTGCAAAACTATGGAGCCAGGAAATGGAATGTCATATAAGAAGGAAGAAAGGAACAGTAAAAAGAACAGTTTGGCTAGAAACAGACTGGGTAAAACTGTAACTGACCATCTCAAAAAAATAGCCTTTAGCTATATTATGAAGGGTTAAATGTACATCAAAGACCTTTTATCATCTTGTTGATTTTAGGTTCGGTCACTTAACCTTTCTAGGTCTGAGTTTTCTCATTTGTAAAAATGAAAACACTGGAAGAGATGATATCTTAAGACTCTTTCAAGTCTTGATTTCATGTTCATAATTTACCATGGGCCTGTCTCTATTATCTAACAAATCAAGTTCTAATGTGTCTGTCTAAAAAAAGTCCTCTAAAATTTTTCCCCATTCTACCTACCCAATTCCTATGCACAGCATTCACTTCAAGAGAAATATCTATTGATTGAACATTATCATTTATGCTAAGGCTTTTCCTTTCAAGGCTATGTAATGTAACAGAAAAAGTACTAGATTATTAATGTTGAAATACATTGACAAGATTAAGACAGAAGACCTGAATTCTAGTTCCAGCTCTGTCACTTTATCTTTTTTTTAAAGCTTTTTATTTATAGAACATGAGTGATTTTTCTACATTGACCTTTGCAAAACTTTTTTTTGTTCCAAGCTTTTCCCCTCCTTCCCTCCACTCCCCACCCCTAGATGACAGGTAATCTAATACATGCTAAATATGTTAAATTATATGACAAATCCAATATATGTATACATATCTATAGTTATCTTACTGCACAAGAAACATCAGATCTAGAAAGAGAGAGAAAAAACAAAAAACAACCTAAGAAGGAAAACAAAATGCAAGGAAATATTCACAGAAAGCGTTAAAATGCTGTGTTGTGGTCCACACTCAGTTCCTTCAGGCCTCTCTCTGGATGTATATGACTATCGTCATCGCTGAACAATAGGAACTGGTTTGAATCACATCATTGTTGAAGAGAACCATGTCCATCAGAATTGATCATCAGATAGTCTTGTTGTTGCTGTGTATAATGTTCTCCTGTTTCTGCTGATTTCACTCAGCATCAGTTCATGCAAGTCTCTCCAGGCCTCTCTGAAATCGTCCTGCTGGTCGCTTCTTACAGAACAATAATATTCCATAACATTCATATACCACAATTTATTCAGCCATTCTCCAATTTGATGAGCATCCTTTCAGTTTCCAGTTTCTTGCCACTATAAAAAGGGCTGCCACAAACATTTTTGCACATGTGGGTCCCTTTCCCTCCTTTAACATCTCTTTGGGATATAAGCCCAGTAGAAACACTGCTGTGTCAAAGGGTATGCACAGTTTGATAACTTTTTGAGCATAGTTCCAGATTGCTCTCCAGAATGGTTGGATTTGCTGTGTCACTTTAAACACATGATTCAATTTCCCTTGGCTTCATTTTCTCTCTGTAAAATGAAGGGAATAGAATAATTGTTCTTTAAGGTCCCTTTAAGGCCCTAAAATTTTATGACTTTATGATACCTAAAAAGTCTTCCTTCTCTTCTGTCAGAGCAAGAGAAAAAACAGTACAATTGAAATATATAAAGATAATAGAGGTGAGGTGGTAGGAAAATAAAATCCCTCAGTCTTTGCTAGCCTGCAATCAGTCAGCATATTTAAGTTATAGGGCTAATGACATGAAATAAGTAGCAGTTTGGATGTCAGGGTCAGGGTTCAAAAATATCTGTATAGTTTTAAACAATGAAATAAACCATTGGAATACACTGAAATTTATTATGTAAAGTCCTATACTTGGATTCAAAAAAATTAAGTGGACTAGTTTGACATGGAAAAAAAATAAGCAGACTACAGTTTGTGTGGAAGAGATCTGAAAATTTAAAAGACTAAAACTGAGTCCATATGATTCAGGCATGAAAAAAAGCCTATACTACATAGTAAGTAGTAGTTTTACGTAGTAAGTTGTTTTAAAAAGGACTTAGTCCAGAATGAAAGAAATAATGGTCCTGTTTTAATGTGTCTAAATCAGAGTCCAACTATAGCATTGTAATGAATTTGGGATATCATATTTTAGGAAGTATGAGAAATAACAAACAGTTATGTTCCCATAGTGGAGGAAAATGAGAAGTCTAAAACCAGAAGTAGTCCAGGAGGGGAGCAAGGGAGCAAGCACTTGAAACCAGCTAAAGCTAGGTAAAACTAGACACAACAAGGTAAATAGTTTGGGGGAAAAAAAACCTGAAAATAGGACAAAGGCCATAGCTTAACTAAAGTATGCATGCTTAATTACTTCATAAATATTAACCTCTCCTCTGCAGATGAGTTAAGGCTCATTTTAATGGTCATGCAATGTATGTAACATGAGGGGGACATATTAAGGGAGTGTATCTTGTAGGAGGATTGGGAAAGAATGTTCATCTTCTTCCCAGCCAGGGGAGAGATGGGGAGGGCTTTTTGGCCAGGATCAGGAATAAAAGACTATGCTCTTGCACCTGAAAAACATGTGTGAAGTCATTTTGAGTTTTCACACCTACTTCCAGCAAGAACATATTAAAAGTTAATAAAATTTTCACTCATGCTGAGGTTGTACATTTACTGTACTCTTATTTAGGGTTCAGAATTTTGTTTCCAACAGAAGGATATTGACAAACTAGAGAGCATTCAAAACAAGATAAGTAAATTGGTAAGGATTCTCAAAACTATGTTTATATAAGCATTAGTTGGAGGACCTAGGAGAGTTTAACCTGAAGTACATGATGGAAGTGGGTTTTAAATATTTTAAGTTCCAAAAAGAAGGTTTACAGATAGAGGAAAGAGTACACTTTTTCTACTTGGCCCAAGAAGGCAGAAATATAAAAAATAAATGGGGAAAAACTAGGAGGACAGATATACATTAAATATAAGGAAACACTTGCTAACAAGAGCTCTCTCAAAGCAGATGGGTGGCCTCAGAAATAGTGGGTTTCTAGAAGGCTAGAAGAAGGAGGTTATAAAACTACATATCCAAATTGTAAATCAATTCAATGTTCACATCTCTTGCATCCTTTTCTTCTATGCCTGTTACCTCTACCATAAACCCTAGTCCTCCAGCTACTTTCCAAACCATCCTCTACAAAACTGCCAAAATAATTCTTCCTGAACCAGAGGTCTGACCATGTCATTTCTTTGCTCAAAAATCTTCAGTGGCTCCTTATTACCTTTAAGATAAAAATGTAAATTCTCCACCTGACATTGAAGGCCATTCACAATTTGAATTCAACCAACCTTTGTTATTTTATGACTCCTCATTACCACTCTACATTTTAGCCAAACTCAACTACCTGCTTTTCACTGACTTGACATGCCACCTCCTGAATCTGGAAATTCATATAGATCTTTTTCACCCAGTCCTTTACCATCACTACCATTTCCCCACACTCTTCCCCATATGGCACAGGGAAGAGTGAAAAAGTGAAGAGTCAGAAAATAGATTGTTGTATGTAAAGAACAGCAAATAAATTAGCACAGTGAGAGGACAGAGATTAAGTGGAAAAGAATAAGAAAGGAGCAGGTTAGAAACTGCTTTATATTTGATATTGGGGTAACAAGGAGTCACAAGTCACATCACCATCACTGCTACCTTGACCATCATTTCCCCTCTGTTCCTGATGGAGATAGATCAGGATCTTGAGCCCAAAAGACCCTGTAGGCAAGAAAGAGGAGGAACGTTAACATAATCAGACCTCCACTTTAGGAAAATCATTTTGGCATAGAAGATGGATTGGGAAGAAACTTGAAGCAGGAGATCAATTAAAGATCTACAAGAGGGGCAGCTAGGTGGCACAGTGGATAGAGCATCAGCCCTGAATTCAGAAGGAACTGAGTTCAAATCTGGCCTCAAGACACTTAGTACTTCCTAGCTGTGTGACCCTGGGCAAGTCACTTAACCCCAATTACCTCAGCAAAAGATCTATAAGAATCCAGACTGGCCCAGAAAAGAGTTCTTAAAACTGGTGCTTTAGAAGCCAGTTTCTTGACTTCCTTCCGGGGGTGGAGCCATGGTGGCGGAGATCAGACAGGATTCTCTGTAACCTCCTCTAACCTCCCCTCAAACCAACAAAATATGAAGCCTCTAGACTGATTCTGAAGCAAAAAAA
>JAJPUD010000121.1:114903-180223 GCA_023553655.1 Myrmecobius fasciatus | reverse complement strand
TGTTTTGCAAATAAAAAGCTTTATTAAAAAAAAAAGAAAAAAAAAACGAATCCAGACTTAAGGTAATAAGAGCCACTATTTTATCAGAATACTGGTTATATAAGTGAAGAGAAGGGAAATGGATGAGAGATGATATTAAGGTAGAATTGACAATCTTTGACAACAGATTAGGTATGTAGGATGAGGAAGAGTGAGAAATCCAGTTTAAATCTGGGTGATCTAATAAACAAGCTGACAAGAGGGAAAGATTGGAAGAAAGAAAATAAAGAGTTCTATTTTGAACCCATTAGAATGTTAAGTTTCTTGAAGGCTGGGATTCTGTTTTTGCCTTTCTTTATATCTCTAACACTTAGCACAATTGTCTACTATTAACTAGCATAATGAATTTAAGATGTTTATGGGACAACCAGTTTAAGACATCCAAAAAGATAGCTGATAATTGATGAGACCTGGAGATATATGGGAATCTGTTAAAGAGATAATAATTGGATCTCATGAGGCCTAATGAGATTAACAAGGGAAGGAATGAAGAAAAGAACATTTTTTTAAAGCATTTACTATATGCCAGCACTATACTGAGCACTCTGGATACAAATACAAACAAAAAGTCCTTGCCCTCAAGAAGCTTATACTCTAAAGTGAGAAGACAACACAGAAAATGGAGCTAAAAAAGTAGGAAGCAGGGAAAAGGAATCTTCTATGGACATAATTTTGGAGTCTAGAAAGTCCAAAAGAAGGCCAGGGGGACGAAAGAAGGAATGCTACCTGAAGTTGAAGAAGTTAATGGGAGACTGGGAAAGAGGAACAACAGTCCTTGTGGAGGAATATATTTGAATGAGCAGGAATTGTAGAATGCATGAGAAAGAACTATCAGGAAATAAGGAAAGATATAGGATGAGATTTGTACAGGTATGATTTTGGAGACCAGGAAGTCAGGAATAGGGTTAAAAGGGGAAACAACATATAAAAAGGGGGAAAGTACAGAAATAAAAACAGAAGGCCCAAAATAGAACCTTGGGGGGAATACCTATGGTTAGTGGGTGACATAGATGAATATTCAGAAAAGGAGGGGCCATACAGGCAGGAGAACCAAGAGAAAACAATTACAAAAAAGCCAGAGAGTTTCAATCAAATCAGCAAATATTTAATAAGCATTCATATATGCCAGGTACTCAAATATAAGCAAAAGTAAAGCCCTCCTGGACCCACACCTAACACCGCACACCAAGATAAGATCTAAATGGGTTCATGATCTAGATATAAAGAGTGATGTTATAACCAAATTAGAGGAACATGGGATAGTTTACCTCTCAGACCTGTGGAGATGGAATAAATTTATGTCCAGGGAAGATCTGGAACTCTTAACTGAACACCAGATAGATAATTTTGATTATATTAAGTTAAAAAATTTCTGTACTAACAAAACTAACGCAGACAAGATTAGGAGGGAAGCATCAAATTGGGAAATCATCTTTACATTTAGGGGTTCTGATAAAGGTCTCATCTCTAAGATATATAGAGAATTGTCTCACATTTATAAAAATTCAAGCCATTCTCCAATTGATAAATGGTCAAAGGATATGAACAGACAATTTTCAGATGATGAAATTAAAACTATTTATAATCATATGAAAAGGTGCTCCAAATCACTATTGATCAGAGAAATGCAAATTAAGACAACTCTGAGGTACCACTACACACCTGTCAGATTGGCTAAAACGACAGGAAACGATAACAATGAATGTTGGAGGGGATGTGGGAAGACTGGGACACTGATGCATTGTTGGTGGAGCTGTGAATGGATTCAACTATTCTGGAGAGCAATTTGGAGCTATGCTCAAAAAGTTATCAAACTGTGCATACCCTTTGACCCAGCAGTGTTTCTGTTGGGCTTATTTCCCAAAGAAATCATAAAAGAAGGAAAGGGCCCCACATGTGCAAGAATGTTTGTGGCAGCTCTTTTTGTGGTGGCTAGAAACTGGAAACTGAGTAGATGCCCATCAATTGGAGAGTGGCTGAATAAATTATGGTATATGAATGTTATGGAATATTATTGCTCTGTAAGAAACGACCAACAGGACTTTTTCAGAGAGGCCTGCAGAGACTTGCATGAACTGATGCTGAGTGAGATGAGCAGAACCAGGAGATCATTATTCATGGCAACAACAGTACTATGAGGATCAGTTCTAATGGACATGACTCTCTTCAACAATGAAATGCTTCAAACCAATTACAATTGTGCAGTGAAGAAGGCCATATACATTCAGAGTGAGGGATGTGAAATGTGGACCACAACATAACATTTTCATGTTCTCTATTGATGTTTGCTTGTATTGTATTTCCTTTATCAGATTATTCTCTTATAGATACGATTTCTCCTGAACAAAAAAAAAATGATGTGTGGCAATAACTATACATATATTCGACTTAAGTATTCTAACATAATTATCATGTAGTGGATATCCTGCTATCTAGGGGAGGGGTGGAGAGTAGGGGGGAAATATTTGTAACAGAAAGCTTTGTAAGGGTTAATGTTTAGTAATTACCCATACATATGTTTTGCAAATAAAAAGTATTAATAATAAAATAAACAAACAAACAAACAAATAAATAAATAAAAAGGAAAGCCCTCAAGGATCCTGTAATCTAATGGGGAATCAAAACATAAAAGGAAATTGCAATGGGAACAAGGGGAGAAAATATTCTCTCTCTTTTTTTCTTTTTCATCTTTTTTTATTAAAGCTTTTTAATTTTCAAAAGATATACAGTGAAAATTTTTCAATATTAATCGTTGTCCCTGTGTTCCAATTTCCCCTTCCCTTCTCTCCACCTCCTCCCCTAGATAGCAAGTAATCCAATATATGTTAAACGTGGTAAAAATATATGTTAAGTCCAATATATGCACACATATTTATACAATTATCTTGCTGCACAAGAAAAATCAAATCAAAAAAGGAAAAAATGATAAAGAAAATAAAATGCAATTAAACAACAATAAAAAGAGCAAGAATACTATGTTGTAACCCACATTCAGTTCCCACAGTTCTTTCTCTGGGTGTAGAGATGGCTCTCTTCATCACAAGGTCATTGGAATTGGTCTGAATCGCTTCCCTGTTGAGAAGTGCCACATCCATCAGAATTGATCGCCTTGTAATCTTCTTGTTGCTGTGTACAACAATCTCCTGGTTCTGTTCACTTCACTTAGCATCAGTTCATATAAGTCTCTCCAGGTCTTTCAGAAATCATCCTGCTGTTTTTTTCTTAAATAGCAATAATATTCTGTAACATTCATATACCATAACTTATTCAGTCATTCTCCAATTGATGGGTATCCATTCAATTTCCAGTTTCTTGACACTACAAAAAGTGGGTCCCTTGCACATGTGGGTCCCTTTCCCCCCTTTAAGATCTCTTCCAGTAGAAACATTACTGGATCAAAGGGTATGCACAATGAAAATATTCTCTTTTGAGGTTGAGAAAGTCTGGAGAATCAAGAGTGTTGAAGACATGGCTGGCCTGTAACATTTTTCTTAAAATGAAGGTTCTGGAACTGGAAACTGAAGGGATGCCCATCAATTGGAGAGTGGCTGAATAAATTATGGTATATGAATGTTATGGAATATTATTGCTCTGTAAGAAACGACCAGCAGGACGATTTCAGAGAGGCCTGGAGAGACTTGCATGAACTGATGCTGAGTGAAACGAGCAGAACCAGGAGATCATCATACACAGCAACAACAGTATTACATGATGATCAATTCTGATGGACATGGCTCTCTGCAACAAAGAATTGTCTCAAACCAGTTCCAATTGTTCACTGAAGAAAACCATATACACCCAGAGAGAGGGAAATGAAATATGGACCACAACGTAACATTTTCATGATCTCTACTGACATTTGTTTGCATTGTGTTGCCTTTCTCTGATTCTTTTTTTTTCTTGTAGATAGGATTTTTCTTGCATAACTTCTCAAGCATTTCAACATTATTAGCATGTAGTGGACTTCCTGCCATCTAGGGGAGGGGAGGGGACTGGGGGTAAAATTTGTAATGGAAAGCTTTGTAAAGATCAACGTTGGGGAACTACCCATACATATGTTATACAAATAAAAAGCTTCAATAAAAAAAAAAACAAACAAACAAACAAAAAAAAAAAAATGAAGGTTCTGGGAAGAACCAGCTAATCAGAAGAGGGGGCTATAATAGAAGTCCAGGGTTGGAATGAACTTCCAAAGTGAAGAGACTTCTGGAGCATAGAATAGAAATACATAATCAGGAATGGACTGGAGAGCCTGGAGAGAAAAAGAGTATACGGGAGATGATGTTCTATATGCCACAAGCCACAGAAAGGTCAAGAACATTTAAGAACTGAGAAGAAATCCTTAAATTTAATAATTAAAAGATCATCAGCAACTTTAGAAAATGCAGTTTCAGTTGAATTATGAGGTCATGTGCCAGATTGCAAAGGATTTTGAAGAGAGTGTGAAGAGCCTAAGTGTTTGATAAATTGAATGCTCTATGCATGGGTTACACTGGGTGGTCTCAATGGATGCTTTTAGCCACAATTCTAAAATTCCTCTATTTAGCACTTCACAGTTCTATTTCATGTGTGTCAGTTTTATCTCTCCAGATATTCTTTAGGTGCCTTAAGAATATAGAATATATACTAAAATTCTTTTGTATCCATCATAGCTCCCAGTAGAGAAATGACTTTTAAATCTCCTCAAACCTAATCCCAACATATTTCTTTTAATTTCATAATATCTTATTCCCGTTCCTGCACTCAATGTTCAGGTCAAATTGGTCTTCTTTCTGCTCTTCACACATGAAACTAGTATCTCTTCTCTGTGCTTCCTTTTACTCGGAAACTTCTACCTCCTTATCTTTATCTCATAAAATCAAACATACCTTTCAAGACACAATTGAAGCACCACTTTCCACATGAAGATTTTCCTGATTCACTGTACCATTGGTGCCTTCCTTTTCAAACTACCTCATGCTTATTTTGTACTGATACTGTATTTGCTTATATATGTTCATATACCCTGATAAAATATAAATTCTTTGAGTCAGCGATTATTTCATTTTTTGCATTTAGTATAACATTTTGCATATACCAAGTACTTATTAAATGCTTGGTAATTGATATAAAACATGAAAAAGTCTACTTATTATGTTTAACACATTTTTCCCATTACTTTGTGGATAATATATAATTTATCTGAGATCGTGGATTTCCATCTTCTCCATCCCACAGCAATTACATGAGAATATAAGTGTTAAAATAGCAGGCTTTTGTGTCTGAGAAAAGTTGAAAATTTTTGAAAATACAACACTATTTCTTGTTTTGCTTTTTTTTTGCTGAGGCAATTGGGGTTAAGCAACTTGCCCAGGGTCACACAGCTAGGGAATGTTAAGTGTCTGAGACCAATTTTGAACTCAGGTCCTCCTGACTTCAGGGCTGGTGCTCTATCCATTGCGCCACCTAGCTGCCCCCTACAACACTACTTCTTAAAAGTGATCCAGACCAATTTGCTCCCACTCAATTCTAAAATCAGATTATAGTACCTAAAGAAAGCCTTATGTCTCACCAGAATGGAATTTTTATTCATTTTTGCTTTTTTTTAGTGAATAGGTAAAGCAATCTTATTCACATGACTCTAGCATAGTACAACTTTGTAGTATTCTAGGTTCCCAGAAGCAGTACATTACTAATGAACAGTAGCATTTAAAGAACTTCAATAACCCCAACTTCACTAACACTGTGAAATCCTCTTGTTTAGACTTCATATCTTCAGTGACACTGATGAATACCTTAGATAAAAATAAATAGATATAAACAAAGATTTTTTTTCCCTTGCCACAGGAAGATTTGTTCCTAAAGAACTGATCCACAAAAAGGAGAAGCAAGAGGATAATATATACAATGTCAATAATGATGTATGTGAGAAAAATATTTAAAGAGATCAGAATTTAAATTAAAGGAAAAGAGCAATATTAATTCTAGTACACAGACAGTGATATATACTCTCCTGTAGGTTTCAGGTAGTAAACTACAAACATGGAAAGTTGCATTCACTGTCAGATGCAGTCTGAAACAGTGGTCTCTTTAACTGTTTTTCTTTGTTAATACAGAAGAATGGAGAGAACAGGGTGAAAAAAATGTATTAACAAAAAGTACAAAATACATATTGCTCTGTTTGGCATCTTGTTTGATGTCTATACTTACTAAATCATAAAACAAGTTATCTCCATATTCAAATCCATCATCCATATGATAAAGTAGGAATGCTATATGCTAAGAGAAAATATGGTATAGTGGACAGGCAAAGAAACAGGAAGCTTTTTTGCCTTTATAGTTTAGAGAATCTTCTGAGGGTACTAATAAATTAAATGACTTGCACATGAACTTATTGTCTCCAAAGTTAGTCTTAGCATATACATCCTGCGAAGAAGGTTCTCTTACTCCAAAAGTTCTCTAACAATAAGGTATAGACAAGCTTCCTAATTGCATTAATGAGGGGATTTCTATACCTGGAGTTCCATTCAGATTAAATAATTGCTCTGAATCAATTAATCAATCAATAAACATTTATTAACTATCTACTATGTACTAAGCATGATGCCAAGCAATGGATGGATTAACAAAAAAGAAACAAAAGAATGTATTCCTCTCAAGAAGTCACAATACAGTGAATTAAATAATGATAATGTGATAAAAAGAAACTTTCCTTTAAGGTCTCTGGTCCAATTTCTCATTTTTATTTTTTAATATATCTTATCCATTCTTAGTGTCTTTACATGAATGTAATTTCATAGCCCTTCTTTTCAGAATAATCCCTCCCTTGTGACAAAGAAAGCAATTAAGCAAAAACATTCCATACAGAAATCCTATCTGACAATGAATGTAATATTCTGTCCTAATCATCTCCCACCCTGCAATAAGGAAGTTTGTTTCATTATCTATTATATGGAACCATCACTGGTTTTTCAATTACTAAGAGTGAAATTTCCTTTTAATGATTTTTTTCATGTACATTGTTTCAGCCATTATATATATATATATATTATTCACTTACTTTCACTAAGCAATATTTCATAGATATCTTACCGTGCTTCTTTGAATTTTTAATATTTATAATTTCTAACTGGATAATAATGCTTTATTATATAAACATAACATAGTTTTTGCAACCATTCTCCAATCCATTAGTTCATCATAAAATGAGTACTTATAGGCTTACGTTGAGCATATCTTACTATAGTAATATGAAATTCTAGACTTGATCCAGAATCAGCTTAGACAAACCACAAAATACTATCTTTGTAACAATCATAAGGTTTCTCACATTTTTTTCCTCAGACTATGTTGATAATGGTAGTTATCTTAACTTTATTTAAATTATGGGGAAATTTCTCAGTTTTCCCATATTCAAGCAAAATCTGTATCCTAAAAGTTTCCAAATCTTCCTACCTAAAAATTTTGTCAGGTATACATAAGAGGAACAAATATGTTATCCCATTTAGGGCAACTTAGAATTGTTTCTACACAAATCTCAAAGTATTTTAAAATAATATACATTGAGATTTTTTTTTTTTAAAGTCTCTATAGTTCACCTAGCACATAACTGTCTTCAGGCAAGGATTCATCTATTTCATTTATCCACTGCCTTTCACAAACTCTATAGCTCATCAAAAACTTGGCATATTCTCTAGTCCACCATCAGGTCATTTATAAGATTATTAACTTATTAACAAACTGAGAAGAGAAACGTGTAATGACACAAATAGCGCCCTTTCTTTCAAACTGTTTTGTATTTAACCACTTATATTCTTAATATTTATTCTGAATGTCACTTTAAAAAGTACCTGTAGTAGAGACTGTTCATTTATGGTCTTTGTATCCCCAGTGCCTAGCACAGTGGCTGGTATATAATAGGCATCTAATAAATACTTGTTGAATAATTTCTGACATTTCCTTCCAATATGAAACATTACCATTTTTTAATGATCATTACCTGTAAGACCTTGAACAAATCATTTAATATCCTTGAGCATCAGTTTATCTAAAATTACTCTTAATTCTAGTCCTCTCATATTAGATTGTTTTAGGTATCTGTTAACAATAATGCCATGATGAATATTATTGTTTTGTAAGAAATGACCAGAAGGATGATTTCAGAGAGGCCTAGAGACTTGCATGAACTGATGGTGAGTGAAATCAGCAGAACCAGGAGATCATTGTACATGGCAACAATAAGACTATATGATGATTAATTCTGAAGGACATGGTTCTCCTCAACAATGAGATGTTTCAAACCAGTTCCAGTTGTTCAGTGATGAAGAAAGCCATATACACCCAGGGAGAGGTCTGTGGGATCTGAATCTAGACCACAACATAGCATTTTTACACTCTCTATTGATGTTTGCTTGCATTATGTTTTCCTCCTCAGGTTTTTTTTTTTTTTTCCTGTACAGCAAGATAACTATAAATATATATACACATATTTGATCTGTCAAACATTTTAACATAATTAACATGTATTAGACTTCCTGCCAATGCGGGGGAGGAGGCGATAGGAGAGAAAAATTTGTAACAGAAAGCTTTGCAAGGGTTAATGTTGAAAAATTACCTATGCATATGTTTTGCAAATAAAAAGCTTTAAAAAAAAGCCATATATTGGATTACTTGCCATCTAGGGGAAAGGGAGGGAAAATTGGAATACAAGATTTTGCAAGGGTTAATGTTGAAAAATTATCCATGCATGTTTTGAAAATAAAAAGCTTAAAAAAATACCATGACCTTACACCACTATAGTGCTCTATAATTTTAAAATTCTTTTTTAAAGATTATCTCATTTAATTTTCAGAAATGCTCCATGAAACTCACACATACAGTATGGGATGTATTAGAATCTACCCATGACTGAGATTCCCAGACAAGCACTTTTCACACTGTTCTCTTAATGTTTTGTATAATGCCAAGCACAACTTTATCAATTTCAAGACAAAACATCGTTTACAGTTTCCATTTATATGAAATTTCACTTTATCAATGACTGTCATTCAATTTCCCTCTAATGATCTGGTTCTGATAAATCCTTGATTCCAATATATTTCTAAATAGATTTATAACTGAATTGTTCACACGACATAAATGACTTTTCACATTTATTTAATCAAGGAGTATTATATAAAAGAGTTGTTAATTGAAAAACACTTCAGCAGAGAAAAAACACTCAGTGTTATGGAAAAGCATCTGGAATCACATTTGATATTATTTTTACTTCCATAGTATAATTAAAACAAAATAGAAACTGAAATGTTAAAAAGATTTTAAGCAATAAATGAAATACTGTGATTTTATCATTTCATGGCCAGAAAGACAATTATTGTCTTTTATTTTTTTTAAAAAACCTAAAACCTCTGAATAATCCTGAAGTTTCTAATGAGATTTACATATTAATTCTTCAGAACATGCTTCTACGATTTTCATTAACTCAAAGAAATGATCCAGTTTAATCTGACCTTTGCTTTGTGGAGAAAATATGCAAAATATAACATCTTTTGAAGAGCACCCTGCTTGGATGAATTTTATTAAGTATTTTAAAACAGGCGCAGATGGTTAAGAACAAAACCCAAAGTGTTTCATTATTTATCAAATCTCTCATTTGTGAGATCAAGCAGAACATCTACCGTGAAGGAGGAAAGAAAAGATACTGTCACTTCCATTTTCAATTCTGAATTCCACTCACAGAATTTACACAGTATCAAAAAATATTGCTTGATTAAACGATTTTAATTGATCACTTTATCAAGCACCAGAATTTTGGAAGGACATTGCAATTAAGAGCAAGGACCAGGTTTTAAAAAAAGGGAAAAAAAACATCTTTTTACAAAGCTTTCAAAAACCTGATTTTATAGAGATATGTCAAGAAAAGAAAAAAAATGAAGTTTATGAAATTCATACAAAATTCCAATTTTTACTAAATGATAACTTTAAAGAATAAGTTGCAAAAGAGAATTGTAGTTTGAGCAATAGAATTGCATAGATATAGATTGTAACATCACTATAAAAAAATGAAGGAAAGTCTAAAGTACAAATTCATAAAACTGATAAGTAGTTTGCCTTGAACAGTAATATTCTCTTTATTTTTTTAGTGCTTATAATATGGCAGTGGGAAAAAATATGATTTAATTTACTACAGTTGTAAAAAGTCACAATATGACTTTTCAGAAACACATCTACTATTATCAATCTGTACAAGATTTCTTATTATAGCAAGCTAAACTAACCAGAAAAGAAAAACCCAATAATGTAACATTCCATTTTAATTAATACCACAATAATATTTTAACATATAGTTTGACAAAAGACTGTCCTTGCTACAGCTAACAACCGATACTATCAGTATTTTGTCACTGCAGATTCAATAAATCCTATGAATAAACAATTAATGCTTAAAAGTCAACCTATTTAAATCCATTAATCTTTTGATTAGGCATCATGTGCATAATCAGAAAACCTGTTAGTCTTAATAAAATGTGACATGCTTTTAAAAGGTTGTGTCATTAAAGTTTTGCAAGAAAGTATCGATCTTTTTTTAATTAACTTGTGTTATAAAAGGGATTCTGCCTATTAATGTTAAATCTAATGCAGCTTGTAAAAATATTATTTACAAAGTACATTATAATCTTATACTTAATCTATTCATTTAAAACAATTGGAATAGATTGTGTTAGGTGCTATGGAGAAAACAAAGTTGAATAAGCATCTACCTACACATAAGCATAGAAAAACCCTTCTGAACAATGTAGCACTAAACTTCCTTATTAAAAAATTTGGATGAAACAGAAACTTTCATGTACTTGCTTATTAAACATGTTTTCCCTAGAATGTTCCATCAAATAGTTCCCATTATCATTTCCCATCTTTTTCTTTCCTTCTTCAGAGAAAATCTTTGAAAAAAGGCATTTATTCTCAGTGCTTTTCCTTCCTCTTCTATATTCTCTGTAACCTGGCTTCTAGCCTTACATTACTCAAATGAAAGCAATCTCTCTAAAGTTAGAAATGATCCCTTACTTGTCAAATTTAATGGACTTTTCAACATCTTCATTCTTCTTGATCTCTCTGGAATATTTAATTTAATTTCTTCCTGGACACACTTTTAAATTTAACTACTTAACTGCCAACTTCTCAGTCTTCTTTGCAACTGATCTTCCATGTCATTGATTGTGGGTCAACTTTGTGGCACCAGATCCTGTATTCACTCATGAGATAAGTTCAGCAGCTTCCACAGGTTCAATTACTATTTATATGTAGAAAAATAATAACTATATCTTAATAGCCAGTATAAGTCTCTTAAGTTCCAATCCTAAATAACCAACTGCCTATTGTATACTTCAAACTGGAAATGCCATAGTATTAATTTAATGTCTAAAATGGAGACTATTATTTCCCACCATCATCAATCTCCAAACTCATCCCTCTTTCAAACTTCTCTTTTACTATTGAGAGCACTACCATCCCTTCTAGTTACCAAGTTAAGAACTTAGATATTGTGAAAGTGCCCAAGATTAAATTGTCTATTTTCTATGAACTACCTTACCAAGTACCACTGAACAGAATAAAAGGAGCCAATCAGGAGCCTGCAGTGAGTCAAAGTCTTGCCCACTCCCAGATAACTATGCTGATGTCTACTGGCTGACCTTTCTAAGCTGTGCATCCCAAACTAAACCATCCCTGCAGTCAACCATTCCTGCTTCTGTGTCCAACCTGTTCCTGGGAAAGACTGTCTCTTCTTTACCCTAATTCCTCCCTAAATCTTCCCTCTGTGGTTTTCAAGCGTAAACTGTCTCCACTTCTCCTATACCATAGATTCCATTACACTTTGTACTGTGTTGCTTCAGCATTAGTATCTGATTTTCCTTCTAATATAACTCTTTTGTTTTCAACTCAGCTTGGACTCCTGCATTTTGAGGGGTGGGCTTTGTCCAGGTAACATTTTCATTTTTGATTCCTTACTTTCACTCATTCAACATATCTAATGAGCTGCCAAATTTTATCATTTCTATCTCCACAATATCTCATACAGTCTCCTTTTTTTCCATTCATACCACCACCACAGTGTAGGCCCTCAACATTTTTTGCCAGGATAATTGCAATATCCTTCTATTTAATCTCCTTGCCTCAAGTCTCTAAAGACATTTGCTCCCCCTTACTTCTCCAGCTTTCTTACACATGATTCCCTTCCATCACTCTGCAGTCCATCATATTGGCCTATTTGCCATTCCTCAAACATGAAGTTCCATCTCATCATTTCCATGCTCTCATTCCTATCAACTGCCATCTCTAGAATACTCTCCCTTCATCCCTCTGCCACTTGAATTATTATTTCTTTTTTTTTATTAATACTTTTTATTTGCAAAACATATGTATGGGTAATTCTTCAACATTAACCCTTACAAAACTTTGTTACAAATTTTTCCCCCCTATTCCCCACCCCTCCTCCAGATGGCAGGACATCCACTACATGTTAATTATGTTAAAATACTTAAGAAATCGAATATATGTATACTTATTTCCACACATCATTTTTGTGCGGGAGAAATTGTATCTACAAGAAAGAACAGTCAGATAAAGGAAATACAATGCAAGCAAACATCAATAGAGAGTATGAAAATGATATGCTGTGGTCCACATTTCATATCCCTCTCTCTGAGTGTATATGGCTTTCTTCACTGTACAATTAGAACTGGTCTGAAGCATTTCATTGTTGAAGAGAGTCATGTCCGTCAGAATTGCTCATCATATAGTATTGTTGCCGTGAATAATGATCTCCTGGTTCTGCTCACTTCACTCAGCATCAGTTCATGCAAGTCTCTCCAGGCATCTCTGAGATCGTCCTGCTGGTCGTTTCTCACAGAACAATAATATTCCATAACATTCATATACCATAATTTGTTCAGCCATTCTCCAATTGATGGGCATCCATTCAGTTTCCACTTTCTAGCCACTACAAAAAGGGCTGCCACAAACATTCTTGCACATGTGGGTCTCTTTCCCTCCTCTAAGATCTCTTTGGGATATAAGCCCAATAGAAACATTGCTGGGTTAAAGGGTATGCACAGTTTGATAACTTTTTGAGCATAGCTACAAATTGCTCTCCAGAATGGCTGGATCCGTTCACAGCTCCACCAACAATGCATCAGTGTCCCAGTCTTCCCACATCCCCTCCAACACCTGTCATTATCCTTTCTTGTCACTTTAGCTAATGTGACAGGTGTATAGTGGTACCTCAGAGTTGTCTTAATTTGCATTTCTCTGATCAATAGTGATTTGGAGCACCTTTGCATATGATTATAAATAGTTTTAATTTCATCATCTGAAAATTGTTTGTTCATATCCTTTGACCATTTATCAATTGGAGAATGGCTTGAATTCTTATAAATGAGACAATTCTCTATATATTTTAGAAATGAGGCCTTTATCAGAACCATTAAATGTAAAGATGATTTCCCAATTTGATGCTTCCCTCCTAATCTTGTCTGCATTAGTTTTGTTTGTACAGAAACTTTTTAACTTAATATAATCAAAATTATCTATCTGGTTTTCAATTAAGAGTTCCAGATCTTCTTTTATTCCATCTCCACAGGTCTGAGAGGTAAACTATCCTATGTTCCTCTAATTTGGTTATAATACCACTCTTTATATCTAGGTCATGAACCCATTTAGATCTTATCTTGGTATGCGGTGTTAGGTGTGGGTCCAGCCTTAATTTCTTCCACACTAGTTTCCAATTTTCCCAGCAGTTTTTGCCGAATAGTGAGTACTTATCCCAAAAGCTGGGGTCTTTGGGTTTATCAAACACTAAATTGCTAACGTTATTACCTAGATTGTCCTGATATCCTATCCTATGCCACTGATCAACCGCTCTATTTCTCAGCCAGTACCAAATGGTTTTGATGACCGCTGCTTTATAATATAGTTTTAGATCTGGTATAGCAAGGCCACCTTCATCTGTCTTTTTTTCATTAATTCCCTTGAAATTCTTGACCTTTTGTTCTTCCAAATGAACTTTGCTACTATTTTTTCTAGATCTATAAAATAATTTCTTGGGAGTTTGATTGATATGGCACTAAATAAGTAAATTAGTTTGGGTAGTATTTGAATTATTATTCCAAGAACTCAGAAAACAGAAAATTCAAGAGAGAACATAGACAAGCAAGCAGTTTTGCTAGCTTGTTAAAAACTGCATTGCATATTAAATTAATAAGCAATTTTTAAAAGTGTACTTAATCAAAGTTTAGTTTCATACACAATCCTTTTTCTATTATTGTTTGTATATTAAAAGGTTCATATTAAGTTTATTACTAAAGAAGAAAAAAGAATTAGTTACAGTGCCACTTCTGGAAGTCTTTTCTGATTTCCTAGCTCCTACTTTTTTTCCATCTAAGGTAAGTTACTTTGTCTGCTTGTATGTATACATCTTTTCTTCTTCCAATGTAAATATAAGATCCTTGAGGTGTTACTTAGAATTTTGTCTCCTTAGGAATACAAAATATATAGGGTCTGGAACATACTAAGTACTTAATAAATGATTGTTGACTAATTTGTTTATTGTATAATAAGCTAGAAAGACAGACAGAGTCAGAATATGAAGTGCTTTAAAAGCTAAAAAGAAATCAGTAGAATAGATTAAGTACACAAGACACAATAGTAAGTGTCTACAGTAATCCACTATTTAATAAATCCAAAAACTTCAGGTTCTGGAATAAGAATTCACTATTTGACAAACACTGTTGGGAAAATTGAAAAACAGAGTGATAGAAATTAGGTATAGGCAACATAAGGTCAAAATGGATACATGATTTAGACTTAGAAAAGAATGATATCATAAGCAAAGTAGGACAGCAAGAATTACTTTACCTATCAGATCTATGGAGAAGGGAAGAGTTTATGACCAAACAAGGAATAGAAAGCATTATGAAATGCAAAATGATAATTTAAATTACATTAAATTTTTAAAAGTTTATACAAACAAAACTGATTTTACAAATATTTCTAATAAAGGCCTCATTTTTCAAATATATAGAGAACTGAGTCAAATTTATAATACAAGTAGTTCACAAATTAATAAATGGTCAAAGGATATGAACAGGCAGTTTTCAAATGAAAAAATTAAAGCCATCTATAGTCACATGAAAAAAAAATACTCTAAATCACTTTTTATTAGAGAAATGCAAATTAAAACAACTCTGAGGTATCACTTCACACCTCTCAGATTGGCGAAGAAAATGAACACTAATGCATTGTTGGTGGAGTTGTGAACTGATTCAACCACTATGAAGAATAATTTGGAACTATGCTTAAAGGGCTATAAAACTACATCTGCCCTTTGATCTAGCAATACTATTACTAGGTCAATATCGCAAATAAGACATAAAAAAGGGAAAAGGTCCTACATGTACAAAAAATATTTATAGTAGCTCTTATTGCAGTAGCAAAGAATTAGAAATTGAGGGAATGCCCATCAATTAGGGAATGGCTAAAAAAGTTGGGGAAAATGAAATACTACTGTGCTATAAGAAATGATGAGTAGGCAGACTGCAGGAAAGCCTAGAAAGATTACAGGAACTTTTGATGCGTGAAGTGAGCAGAACCACGAGAACAACGCACACAGTACATTGCACAGTGATTAACTATGATAGACCTAGATATTCTCAGCAATACAGTGATCCAAGACAATTCCAATAAGATTCATGAGGAAAAATGCTATCTATATCCAGAGAAATAACTATGGAGTCTGAATACAAATCAAAGCATTCTATTTTACGTTCTTTGAAGGAGAAAGTTTTCTCTTTTGTTCTTTCACAACAAGACTAACGTAAAAATATGTTTAACATAATTACACATGAATAACCTATATTAGACTGCTTGCCATCTTAGGGAGAGAGGAAGGGAGAAAAGAGAAAAATTTGGAACTCAAAATCTTATTAAAAAATTAATGTTGAAAACTATCTCTACATGTAATTGGGAAAAAAATATGGTTGACATAAAAAAAAAAAAAAAACCAAACTAAAAAGTCTGACACAGAGGCAACAGAGTCCCTAAAGCTTCTTTATAAGGAAAGTTAATATGAACATGATCAGATTTGAATTTGAGGAGTATCCTTTTGTCAACTGTGTGGATTTAAGAGTGAAGAAACTATATATATATAAAGAAAAAACAGAAATATTTTATAATAATTCAGACAAGGAGGGTGAGGGTCAGAACTAGGATGGTTGCAATGTGAGTAGAGAGGAGGTGAGTGTAAAAGATACTGAGGAGGTAAAATTGAAAAGATTTAACAAACAGTGAGTATGGGGGTTATTGTAGAGAAGGATGAGTTAAGGATAATTCCTAGGTTGTAAACTTGGGTGTCTAAAACCCAGAAGTTATCCTAGACAGAAAGAGAGATTAGAAAGAAAGATGGGTTTGGAAGAAAAGATAATGAGTTATGCTTTCGCCATAAGGAGTAAAAGATTTTTTCAGCACATCCAGTTCAAAATATTCAATAGGTAGGTAGTTGATAAGCCCAGAAGAGATAATGAAGCTTGGTACAGAGATACAAGAATCATCAGCATAAAGAGGAAATTCGATCTACAGCACCTGATGTAGTGAAAAAGAGAATATAGAAAGAAACAGGAGCCTAGAGCAGAGCATTGGGAGTATACGAAATCCAATAAGGAAAGGAAAGGAAAGAATATGTAGGGATAGGGAAGTAGAAATTCATTATAAGGAAGTTCTTTTTTTGCAGGTAAAATAAAAACAGAATATTTTATAATTAGCATAATTAGAAAAATCTATAGAAGGTCAAGGATAGACACCTTGAGAAGTAAGGAAGTTTTAAAAGCTTTCACAAGTCATAAGTTTGCCAATGGCCATTACTTTTCATTGGTTTTTTTGGTTTGTTTTTTTCTGCAATTCCATAGGGCAAAAATCTGATGTAAATATAACTTTACCCTAGCTGAAAATTAAATAAACTGTAATCACATTACACGGCCTGGAATTAAAATCTTATTTTTAAAATTAAACATACCACTCTATTACATTAATATAAAGTACAAAAATATATATCAAATACAAATATTAAAATACATAACAGAAAACAATTTAAATGAATGCAATTCCACTTTACATTTTTATTACTGATACTGAATACTTGTCAATGTAAGTAACAATGAATGCCTTAATTTGATGCCTCATCATCATTTATCTCTTTCTAATTCTGATTTGCTTTATATTACTTTTATATTTTATCACTAAGAGTAGTAAACATACCACATCAAGTGTTGAGGTCTATTTTATAATTTAGAAATTTAAAGGGAAATTTCCAGAAATTTTCATTTGGGAAGATTAAATTTGTATTTTTACCATCAACTTTAAGGTTTTTATCTTTGCCATTCCATATGTATATATATATATATATATATATATATATATATATATATATAGAGAGAGAGAGAGAGAGAGAGAGAGAGAGAGAGAGAGAGAGAGAGAAACAAAATAGGAGCTTACAATCTCCTCAGGGACATGTTAGAGACAAAAATAAGCCTAATGTAAAGTGATACCTGAAAAAAAGAGAGCACTAGTGACTGGAAAAACCAGAGGAAAGGCTTCATGGAAAAGAAAAGGAGTAATGTTCACAAATATAAAGTGAGTATTGTAAATTAATAACATTTTTACTTATATACTTTATGTTATCTCACATGAGCCTTACAGAACCCCCATGAGGTAAGTACTAAAGATATCATTATTTCCTTATTAGGAAGCTGAAACTCAAAGAGGTTCAGAGGTTTGTAGAAAGTTATAGAGCTAACAAGGATCAAGCCCAAGGCTCAAATGATTCAACGACCTTCAGAGAGACAGCTTAGGCCAAAGGTGTATGTATTGTATTTTTAATTCTTTTGTTAAATACTTCCCAATAACATTTTAATCTAGTGTGGGCCATATTATAGAGCTTATAGGCCATACCCAGGCAGTAAATTTGAGCTTTCTGGGTTGTTAAGCCTTTGCTCATTAGAGAATGGTTATCAATAAGTAATCAATTTAAACCAACTCATCATCACTTTTAAAAATTAGAATACATACCCTCAAGTCAGGAGAAAAATTGTCTGCTGAAGTTGAAATAGAATCCGATGATATGACAGAAGCTGATTTTAAATGTACAGAATGGTCCGAATGAGAGGTAGAGGCACTACAAAATAGAAAATAAAATAAAAAGAGATTCTGAAAGATGTATAGATTATAGAAAACAATATTTCTAATGCATGAAAATTTTAAAATACTCTTTCCAATTCCATCATATAGTCCCACCTTGTCTATTTATTTTCTTCTTTTAAAGATTATCTATGTTCTCCAAAATGAACATGTTATTCAGTTCCTGTCAGGACACTATTCATATCCCCTACCACACATCATTTCCATTTCTTTCCACATGCAACTCTACCGACATCACATCACATATCCCTGCCATAGGAGTCCTTCTTTCTACCGACTCCTTCTTTCAAGGCCAACTTCAAGAATTACCTCCACAATGATGGCTAACCAAACTAATTCCAATCCACAATGATTGTTTTTTCTATATCTAA
The DNA here is from genome assembly GCA_023553655.1 of Myrmecobius fasciatus. Lineage (NCBI taxonomy): Eukaryota > Metazoa > Chordata > Mammalia > Dasyuromorphia > Myrmecobiidae > Myrmecobius > Myrmecobius fasciatus. The sequence continues at coordinate 161,591 of JAJPUD010000121.1, read as the reverse complement.
GTTTCTAGGGCATAAAATAAATATTTGTAAAAACTGAAAAGGAAAATAGATTTTTCAATACGTCAATAAGTACAAATTATCTGAAATATGCCACCTTCTAGTCGTAGAATCCCTTGACTACACTATGTCCATTTATTCCAGAGATGATTCTTCTTCCCAAGGCCATACCTTTAAATTGATCTTCTCCCATCTTGTCCTTCTATCACCCCAATATTATCAGCCCCTCCTTTCTCTCTAATCTTCAAATCAATTCAGACAAGTCAATAATTATTTTATTTATTAAATGTCTGCTAAGTGCTGAGGAAACAAAGAAAGGATTTTTAAAAAGTCTGCTCTCATTTGGAGCTATGCTCAAAAAGTTGTCAAACTGTGCATACCCTTTGACCCAGCAGTGTTTCTACTGGGCCTATATCCCAAAGAGATCTTAGAGGAGGGAAAGGGACCCACATGTGCAAGAATGTTTGTGGCAGCCCTTTTTGTAGTGGCTAGAAACTGGAAACTGAAAGGATGCCCATCAATTGGAGAGTGGCTGAATAAGTTATGGTATATGAATGTTATGGAATATTATTGCTCTGTAAGAAACGACCAGCAGGACGATTTCAGAGAGGCCTGGAGGGACTTGCATGAACTGATGCTGAGTGAAACGAGCAGAACCAGGAGATCATCATACACAGCAACAACAGTATTATATGATGATCAATTCTGATGGACATGGCTCTCTGCAACAAAGAATTGTCTCAAACCAGTTCCAATTGTTCACTGAAGAAAACCATATACACCCAGAGAGAGGGAAATGAAATATGGACCAAAACGTAACATTTTCATGATCTCTATTGACATTTGCTTGCATTGTATTGCCTTTCTCTGATTCTTTTTTTTTCTTGTAGATAGGATTTTTCTTGCATAACTTCTCAAGCATTTCAACATTATTAACATGTAGTGGACTTCCTGACATCTAGGGGAGGGGAGGGGACTGGGGGTAAAATTTGTAATGGAAAGCTTTGTAAAGATCAATGTTGGAGAACTACCCATACATATGTTATACAAATAAAAAGCTTTAATAAAAAAAAAGTCTGCTCTCAAGAAGTTCACAATCTAATGATGGAGACAAACAGCAAATTATTATTGTTAAAGAAGATACCTACAGGATAAATTGGAAATAATCTCAGAGAGAAGGTAACAAAATTTGGGTAGATTAGAAAAAGTTTCCAAGAAGATGGGATTTAAAAGATGGGAGAAACTCTGTCCTTCCTCATCTCTACCTTCTGACTTCCTTGCCTCTCAGTCAGGAAGTAGAGATGAAAAGAGACAGAATTCCAGGATAGGAGCAGCAAGTGAACATGCCTAGAGTCATGGTGGGAGTCAAATAAGATGGAGGGTCTAAGAATAATTTCATTTTGCTTTGATGATCTTTTTTTTTTAAGGAAATGACAGAAGGAAGAATGAGGGGGACAAGAAGAGAAGGAAGAAATGGAAAGGAGGATGAAGGGAAGGAGAGAGGGAAGGAAGGAGGGGAGGGTATTCTAAAGAAGAAAAATGGAGGAATGGGAAAGAACTTATCTCACATAATCAGTGAGGGCATAAGGTAAAGTGTATATAAATAAAGGAGTAGGGAGAGCAGAAGTCACTTGAGTCTCACTTTGAATTGATGTAGGGAAAAATAAACAAAACCTGGAGAATAATTTATATTAACCACAGGAAAACCAAGTAATTTTGAAAGTTTTAAAAACTTTGATCGATACAGTGACCAACCACTATTCTAGAGGAGTGATGGTTTAAAATGCAGTCTACCTCCTGAGATATGTTGGACAGATATACAAAGTAAAACATGTGTTTCTGGACATGGCCAATGTGAGAAATTGTTTTGCTTGTTTGACTATACATATTCATCGCAATGTATGGTGTTCCCTACCACCACCAGGGGAGTACAGGGTTGCAAAGAAGATACCATGCTTGTTAATTCTTTGCCTTCTGGTTCTAAATAGATCTAGATTCCTTCCTCTTCTTTGCATGATGCTAGAGAGTCTAGAAATCATCTTAGTCATCGAGCATTTAATATCCATGTTGTAAGCCTGCATATTTTGTATTTTAGAATATTTATTTCATGCTCTCTACTCCTATTAAGTAATAGCTGCAAAAATTTGTGTGATCCTCACTGTGGCTCCTTGTATTTTTTTTTTTAATCTATAAGCTATGAGTTTTGGCTCTGATATTTCGCTCTGCCACTGCAGAGACTTTTGTTTTAAAAATTATTGTAGTCTCATATAGTCATCAGCTTCTATTTGGATTATTCTAATTTTCAGGGAGTCTTATTTTGGTAAGGTTTTGTAAGGTTTGCTAAACTGCTAATTTTCTAACTTGTTCATAACTCATTTCTTTTCTAATGCTTTACTTTATTACTCTCATTTCATTTATAATCACTTTACCTTATTTTTAATTGTTGCATCACTTCTAAGAATTTAATTGCTCTTGTGGGCAAGCTGCATTTTATTTTAAAACATACATAGGTGTTTTGAAGTTTATTCTCCTCTTGGCCATTTCTGACCTCATAATGATTCTTTATCTTCTTTGGTTTAATAAGTCTTCCAGAGATTTCGAGATGGGCAACCCAGAGTTGCTAACTAGCTGGGACTATTCATAATAGCCTGTTATGGGAACAGTCTGCAAACTCTATGAGATCCCTATATTTACATGACCTGTTCTAGGCTCTGGAAGACTGACTGACCTACTTCTAGTTTCTGAAGTCCACATTCTTTGTCCCTCTGGGAGACTCTGATCTGATTGCTTTGGCCAGAAGCTGCATCTCAGATTAGCTGTGAGGATCTCTACCCTGCTGGCTTATATCTGAGCTCTGGACACTGAATATACATTCTCTCCCATCTGGGACAACAAGAGCTCCTGATATAGGCTTGGGAATAAGTCTCTTTTCTCCTTTAATTTCCTGATCATTGCTTAATACAGTGTTTTTAGACTGATGTAGTGCAGCTTCTATGGGATATGTAGCAATAATCCTAAAGCCACTTGACCTTGGAAGGAACGTAGTTGGAAATGATATATTCCCCTAGATTATCCTACCCCAGTTTAATCTATATGACCAGAATGCTATGACTATAAATATTGCTGGTTGTCAGATAACAGCCTGTTGGTTAGTGTTAACAGAGTTTCTAAGACTAATGAACAATAACAATGAGGTACTTAAAATTGATGCAGGCCCAGAACAAAATTGGGGGTCCGCTACTTGACCTAGTGACACTTCAGGCCTAAAAATAGATCTCTGGAAGATTCCCCACTTGAGCTCTGCCCAGAGAATTATGAATTATGAATATTGCACAAAGTCAGAACTAGACCACCCCTCAACTCCATCTCTCAGTGACATGAAGCACCAGGTTTCTCTAATTTTTTCCTATAAATTTATCTTCTTGCCCCTGGTTCTTTGTTAACTTCTTTTGGAAATTAGCTTACTTTAATTAATGATGCAATTATAATAAACTTTGCCTCTTGACTTGGAGATAGGTCTGAGCCTGCAAATTCTTTTAAAATACCTCATGACACCAGTCTGGAATCCGAAGTTTTTTGAGGTCCCCCTTGAACCCCAAAATTATTAATGTTGGAGTAGCTGTATCAAGAATTAGGATTTAGGGCAGCTAGGTGGCGTAGTGGATAGAGCACCAGCCCTGAAGTAAGGAGGACCTGAGTTCAAATCTGATCTCAGACACTTCCTAGCTGTGTGACCCTGGGCAAGTCACTTAACCCCAATTGCCTCAGCAAAAAGAAAAAAAAAGAATTAGGATTTATTGCTTCCTTTTACTTCAGCATCTTATCAGTGATCCACTTGTCACATTTAATGGCCTTTACTTAAATCTCATCCTTCTTGATTTAAAACCATTGCCAATCAATCAATTAATCAATTTTGAAAAAAAAAAGATTTTTAAGCATCTGCTACATGCTAGGCACTTTGGTAGGAGCTAGGAATACAATTTTAAAAAAGAAAAACAGTCTGTGGGAAAAATCAATACATAAAAGGAAGGTAAAAGATAGTGAGGAGAAACTGGAGAAAGTATAACAAAGAGCACCGGGGGCTGTGGTCAAAAAGTCAGTAATCTCAAAGTAATGCAACCAAATGAAAAATGGGTCCATTTCCAAGGGTGGTGGTGATGAATGGAAGTCTCTCTGTCTCTCTCTTTCTCCTGTCTCTGTTTCTCCTCTGTCTCTGTCTTTCTGTCTGTCCCTCTCTCTCCTTTCTCTCTTTCTCCCTCTCTCTCCTCTCTCTCTCTCTCTCTCTCTCTCTCTCTCTCTCTCTCTCTCTCTCTCCTGTCTCTCTCCTCCTCTCTGTCTTCCTCTCTCTCTCTCTTCCTCTGTGTGTGTGTGTGTGTGTCTCTCTCTCCTTACGCATTCCCCTTTTCTCTCTTTCCTTTTCTATACCCAAACCTGGGGAGACAACTAGGTAATGTAGTGGAAAGAGTACTATGCTTAGAATCAGAAAGACCTGAAATCAAATCCTATATCAGACTGTTTGAACCTAAACAACTTACTTAAACACCACCTGCCTCAGTTTTCTCACCTGTAAAATAAGGATAATAGTACCTACCTCTCAAGATTGTTTTGAGGACAAAACAAGATAACTTTCATAGAGTGCTAAGCAAACTTTAAAACACTATATAACCCATCAGTATGAAAATATTTATAATACTCTTTCTATGATGGTAAAGAACTGGAAATTCCCCATCAACTGGGGAATGGCTGAACATACTGTGGTATATTAATGAATAGCCAGATTTCAGAAAATTTGGAAAGACTTAGACTTGCAGAGTAAAGTATGCAGAAGCAGGAGAACACTGTATACAGCAACAGCAATATTGTGCAAAAATCAACTTTGATAGACAGCTCTTCTCAGCAATACAATGATCTAAGATAATTCCAAAAGACTCATGATGGAAAATGCTATCCACATCCAGAGAAAGAAAGATGGAATCTGAATGTAATTGAAGCACACTATTTTTACTTTTTGTTTTGTTTTGTTTTTTTCTTTCTCATGGTTTTTCCCTTTTGTTCTGATCTTCTTTCACAACATGACTAATGTGGAAATATGGTCATATGATTATACATGTATTACTATACATCAGATTGCTTGTGTGTTCTAGGGAGAAGAGAGGGGAGGAAGGAAAGAAAAAAATTGTAATTCAAAATCTTATAAATGTGAATATTGAAAACTATCTTTACATGTAATTGGAAAAAATAAAATATTACTAAGTAGGGAAAAAAAGAAAAGAAAAAAGAAAAAAATACTATATAAAAGCCCACTATCGTAATAGTGGTGGTCAGCCCCCATGGGTTTAATTATCAGTTATTAGCAAATGATTCCCAGATCTATTTACCCAGTCCTGATATCTTTCTAAGCATTAGTGCCATGATGTCAACATTTCCAACTAAAAATGCCACAGATTTCTCAAATTAAACATGTCCAAAATAACTCACTCATTACCTTTCCATTCAAACCCATCCTTTGTCCAACCTTCCCTATTACTATGGAGATACCATCATCTTTCCTGTCACCCAGGTTTACAATCTTGAGTTCATTGTCAATTCATATCTAATCAGTTGCTAAATGTATTAATCTTTCTCTACATCCCTTACATAATTCTCACCCTTATCACTTTCTGATTGGACCATCAATAGCCTTCTATATCAAGTCTCTCCTTACTCAAACTCATCCTCCATAAAACTGCAAAAGTGAGTTTTTACATACACTCCCCAAAGTCCCTCATAGTTACATAACTCCCCTAAAGAACTCAAAGCATGTGTCAGGATATAATAATCATGTATCCATTTTATTAAATTCTATTTATTAAATTCTATCTTCAGAAATCAATTGATTAAAAAAAACCAAATAATTCAAACTCAAAGATGCTATTGCTGGTTAGTCATTTTCAGTTGTGTACTACTCTAACCCCTTTTTTTGGCTTTCTTGGGAAAGAAACTGAAATGTTTTGCTATTTCTTTCTCCAGCTCATTTGATAGATAAGGAACAGAGGCAACTTAAGGAACTTAACAGGGTTAAGTGATTTGCCCAGGGTCACATAGCTAGTAAGTGTCTGAGGCCAAATTTGAACTCAGATCTTCCTGACTGTAGGCCCATCACTATATATGCCACACACATGCAAATTCATGTAACATAGTAAAAGAATATATTTTCTCACTATTTTCTCTCCTCTCTTTGGGAATAGTAAATCAGTCTCTCATTCTCACACCTTGTATTCCCTCTATTGGCAAAAATAGCATTCTGAATTCTGTACTTATTTTTTCTAGTTTCAAAACAATCTGCTAAAAATATGACCCTCAGAGTTCAAAGAATTACACAATCATTTCAAAATAACATAATACTTAGTTGTCTGTTCTCTAATGATCCTGTAACTATTTCAGTAGTAATAAAGTTTTCTCTCCATCACAAAATCAAAAACAAAAATCCTATTACCTGAGAGTCATTTCCAACCCTTTAATATTTATTGCAATGACCTTTGCTTTTTTGCTACTGTAAATATAAAAAAATAGCTATTTGCTATTGCAATGACTCTAGGGGAGATAGTAGATGAATTATTTAAAATTATTATGTTCTGTTGATTAAAATTTCTATTGGAAAAATATTTTGTATACTTAATAGGCACTTAAAATAATATGAGAAAAAGTTCCAACTTTTCTCTTTTGCATTTTTTTTAAAGGAGGTTTTTGTTATTCCTGTTCTTATACGTGTATCAAGGTTAAAACTTAAAAATCACATCTTAAAAAGCGTGGAAAGATTTATACCAACTAATGTTGAGTAAAGCAAACATTGTTCACAGCAACAAGAAGATTGTGTGATGATCAACTATGATTGCCTTGGCTCTTCTCAGCAATTCAGTAATCAAAAGCAGTCCCAATAAAATTTGTGTGGAAAACACTATCCACATACCGAGAGAGAACTATGGAGACTGAATGTGGATCAAAGCATACTATTTTCACCTTTTTTCTTTCTTCTGTTTTTTTTCTCATGGTTTTTCCCTTTTGTTCTGATTTTTCTCTCCCAACATGATTTATATGGAAATATATTTTTTAAAATGAATATACATATATAACCTAAAAAAATAAAAGAAACAAAAAATCATATCTTAACTTTGTTTCATGGAATGAATATAAAACTAAGTTTATTTCAGAAACTATAAATAACAGTATACCAAATTCAACAGGTAGTCATTATACAAGAAACACTGGTATGAAGGATTCTGAATTCTGAGAAGTTCCTTCTTACTCATCCAATACCTGTAGCTACTTCTCTTCATGACTAAAGCTGCACTTTGCTTGTCCTGGTAGCAAGTAGGGTAGAACAGTGGGCTAAAATCCAAAGAGATTAGCCATCTTCTCCCTAGTCACTTGATCTATGGATAAAGGCTTTTTTCCTTATTCAAAGAAATGTTCCTTTCCACCTTTCTTCCTGCCCTCCCCTTTGCTCCACCTCTCACACATAGGATTCCAGTGAAACCCACTTTACTGTTTTGAGGATTAGGCAATGGACCAGGCCTATGTGAGCTGGGAAACATCCAGACAAGTGCCTGACTCAAACCTGCAATTCTCAGAGACTATAAAATCACCAAAAAAAAAAAAAAAAAAAAAAGTGACAAAAACAGAAAAGTAGAAAGCCTAGAAGAAACAGATCAAGAAGGAGGAAAAAAAATCCCAAGTAGAATCAGAAAACAAAATGTTGCTTTGGGAATGAAGATTTGGTTTTCTTCCTATACTCTAAGCTCCAAAACAGCCCTAATCAATGAAATTCAGTTATATCAAAGAAAAGGAAAGTCTTTCCAATTTAATAAATATTTTTTTACAGTTTATTTATTTTTATTTTTTTATAAAGCTTTTTATTTACAAAACATATGAGTGATTTTTCTACACTGACCTTTGCAAAAACTTTTTTTTCCCCAAGCTTTTCCCCTCCTTCCCCCCACCCCCACCCCTAGATGACAGGTAATCTAATACATGCTAAATAGGATAAATTATATGACAAATACAATACATGTATACATATCTATACAGTTATCTTACTGCATAAGAAACATCAGATCTAGAAAGAGAAGAAAAAAAAACAACCTAAGAAGAAAAACAAAAAGCATGGAAATATTCACAGAAAGGGTTAAAATGCTGTGTTGTGTTTCACACTCAGTTCCCACAGGCCTCTCTCTGGATGTATATGATTATCTTCATTGCTGAACAATAAGAACTGGTTTGAATCACATCATTGTTGAAGAGAACCATGTCCATCAAAATTGATCATCGTATAGTCTTGTTGCTGTGTATAATGTTCTCCTGGTTCTGCTGATTTCACTCAGCATCAGTTCATGCAAGTCTCTCCAGGCCTCTCTGAAATCATCCTGCTGGCCTTACCGAACAATAATATTCCATGACATTCATATACCATAATTTATTCAGCCATTCTCCAATTGATGGGCATCCTTTCAATTTCCAGTTTCTTGCCACTACAAAAAGGGCTGCCACAAACATTCTTGCACATGTGGGTCCCTTTCCCTCCTTTAAAATCTCTTTGGGATATAGGCCCAGTAGAAACACTGCTGGGTCAAATGGTATGCACAGTTTGATAACTTTTTGAGCATAGCTCCAAATTGCTCTCCAGAACGGTTGGATCCATTCACAGTTCCACCAACAATGTATCAGTGTCCCAGTTTTCCCACATCCCCTCCAACAGTTATCATTATCATTTCCTGTCATTTTAGCCAATCTGACAAGTATGTAGTGGTATCTCAGAGTTGTCTTAATTTGCATTTCTCTGATCAATAGTGATTTGGAGCACCTTTTCATGTGACCAGAAATAGGTTCAATTTCTTCATCTGAAAATTGTCTGTTCATATCTTTTGACCATTTATCCATTGGAGAATGGCTTGAATTCTTATATATTTGAGTCAATTCTCTATATATTTTAGAAATGAGGCCTTTATCAGAACCTTTGGATGTAAAAATATTTTCCCAGTTTACTGCTACCCTTCTAATCTTGTCTGCATTCATTTTGTTTGTACAAAAACTTTTTAACTTGATATAGTCAAACTTATCTATTTTGTGATTAATGATGATCTCTAGTTCTTCTTTGGTCACAAATTCCTTCCCCCTCCACAGGTCTGAGAGGTAAACCATCCTACATTGTTCTAATTTGTTTATAATATCAGTCTTTATGCCTAGATCATGAATCCATTTTGACCTTATCTTGGTATATGGTGTTAGGTGTGGGTCAATGCCTAATTTCTTCCATACTAGTTTCCAATTATCCCAGCAGTTTTTGTCAAATAGTGAGTTTTTATCCCAAAAACTGGGGTCTTTGGGTTTATCAAACACTAGATTACTATTGTCATTGAGTATTTTGTCCTGTGAACCTAACCTATTCCACTGATCCACTACTCTATTTCTTATCCAGTACCAAATGGTTTTATGAAAAAACCAACAAAACAGATAAACCTCTAGTTAATTTAATTAGAAAAAGGAAAGAGGAAAATCAAATTGTTAGTCTCAAAAATGAAAAGGGAGAACTTTCCACCAATGAAGAGGAAATTAGAGCAATAATCAGGAGTTACTTTGCCCAACTGTATGCCCATAAATTTGATAACCTAAGTGAAATGGAGGAATATCTACAAAAATATAGATTGCCCAGATTAACGGAAGAGGAAATAAATTACTTAAATAGTCCCATTTTAGAAAAAGAAATAGAACAAGTCATTAATCAACTCCCTAAGAAAAAATCCCCAGGACCAGATGGATTTACATGTGAATTCTACCAAACATTTAAAGAACAATTAACTCCAATATTATATAAACTATTCGAAAAAATAGGGAATGAAGGACTCCTACCAAACTCCTTTTATGATACAGACATGGTACTGATACCTAAACCAGGTAAAACAAAAACAGAGAAAGAAAATTATAGACCAATCTCCTTAATGAATATTGATGCAAAAATCTTAAATAAAATATTAGCAAAGAGATTACAGAAAATCATTCCCAGAATAATACAGCATGACCAAGTAGGATTTATACCAAGAATGCAGGGATGGTTCAATATTAGGAAAACTATTAACATAATTGACTATATTAATAACCAAAGTAACAAAAAACATATGATAATCTCAATTGATGCAGAAAAAGCATTTGATAAAAGCCAACATCCATTCCTATTAAAAACATTAGAGAATATAGGAATTAATGGACTTTTCCTAAAAATAGTCGGTAGCATCTATTTAAAACCATCAGCTAGCATCATATGTAATGGTGATAAACTGGAACCATTCCCAATAAGATCAGGGGTGAAACAAGGTTGCCCATTATCACCATTACTATTCAATATTGTATTAGAAATGCTAGCCTTGGCAATAGGACAAGAAAAAGAGATTAAAGGAATTAGAGTAGGTCATGAGGAAAACAAATTATCATTCTTTGCAGATGATATGATGGTCTACTTAGAGAACCCTAGAGAATCAACTAAAAAACTATTAGAATTAATCCACAATTTTAGCAAAGTTGCAGGATACAAAATAAATCCACATAAATCATCAGCATTTTTATACATCACCAACAAAATGCAACAGCAAGAGATACAAAGAGAAATTCCATTCGAAATAACTATCAATAGTATAAAATATTTGGGAATAAAACTGCCAAGGGAAAGTCAGGATCTATATGAGCAAAACTACAAAACACTCTCCACACAAATAAAGTCAGATCTAAACAATTGGAAAAACATCAAGTGCTCTTGGATAGGTCGAGCAAATATAATAAAGATGGCAATACTACCTAAACTAATCTATCTATTTAGTGCTATACCAATCAAACTCCCAAGAGATTATTTAACTGACCTAGAAAAAATAACAACAAAATTCATCTGGAAAAACAAAAGGTCAAGAATTTCAAGGGAATTAATGAAAAAAAATGCAAATGAGGGTGGCCTAGCTGCACCAGATCTAAAACTATATTATAAAGCAGTGGTCACCAAAACCATTTGGTAATAAATATTTTTATGGGAATTTACATTGCAAAACAAAGTGGTAAGTATGGAGAAGGGAATGAGAAGAGAATAAGTATTTATATAATACTTAATATACCAGATACTATGTTAAGCAATTTTTTCTATGAATAATATTTTCCTGATTATGTTTTTAAGCATTCATTTTTTAAAACTGAGTTACAAACTCTCTCCCCTTTTCTTCTCTTTTGCCTTCCTGAGACATTTGCACTGTTTTATAAGTATAATTTCATTCCATCCTCATAACAACTGTTATATAGGTGCTAATATTATTCCCATTTTAACAGTTGAAGAAACTGAGGCAAACAGGTTAAGTGACTCACTCAGAGACACACAGGTAATAAGTAACTGAAGCTAGATGTAAATTCAGGTCTTCCTGATTTCAGCTCCATATCTTGTCTCTATACCACCAGCTGCCTGAAGCAGCTAAAGAACTAAATAAATAGTGCCTGTTCTCAAGAAGTTTATAATCAAATAGAAGATGACAGTAAGGACACAATTAGACATACTAAAGAATAACGTCCTTAACTTCAAAATGTCTAAAACCAGAAGTCCCCTTCAAAATTTCTACAAAAGTTTCTATTTTTTTCATTCTCTAATTAATCCTATTTTTCTTTAAGGTTCATGAAAAACAAATTTTTAATTATCCCTTCTCAAATTATATTATTTTTAAAATTTGATTAATTGCTAGTATTGAAATATTATTTGCTAACTATTTTTCATGGCTAATATATAATATTTCAACCTATATTATGGGTTAAAAGAGCTTTTGTGGTTTATTCTAAGAACCTAACAATCATTTAAAACATGGAAAAGTATATTACATGTCCCAAATAAGTTCTTGGAGTACACAATCTTTTAGACTCTATCTGTAGTGACATAAAGTAAAACTTTTAAATCATTTAAAGCCCAATTTCTTATTTAATCTTTGGAGTATGTCAGACGACATTTTTGTTCAGTTTTGTTCTTCTTTCTTAATTAGTTCCTTTCTATTACATAAAAAGCAGTACAAATAAAATCTCAAGTCATATCCAAATAGAGCAAAACCTATCAAAGGATATATTGGTTTGCTCTGCTCATTTGTTTTGGAGCTTAAATTTCTCACCAGGCTATAAATAAAGCATCCACTCACAGGCCCAATCTCAGTGATGATGAGTATGGAAGCATCTCCACCCTGGATTAATTTATCCAGGTAGAAGCAGGTGTCTAGGTACCTATCTGCTTAATGCAGAGGGGTCAGACTCTAAGCCACAAAACTCCCAAGTGTGACTTCTTCCCCCCAAAGCAGATTTAATATAATTAGAAAATGTTTAACAAAGAAATAAAAATATAACATATATGTTAATTTATGATTTTCTAAATTAATATACTGCCAACACTGATGCATTTTTTTTTTTGAGTTGACACTACTGGTTTGACTACAACTCACAATTCCTGAGGTCAAGTCTCCCTACATTGCGGAGATTTACAAACTTGTTGCTATCATGCCAGATTGAAACCCACATTGTTAAGCAAGGCAATAGACAGATTAATTTACTCATCTATTTATTATTGGGACTATTACTACTTAATTGATGACAACACTAAAAATTAGTGAAAAGCAGCTCTTTAAAATAAAATTTATAACAAGCAAAAAATTGGTATTAACAGCTCTCATCAATTCATTTTTTTTCCTATTTTTTTAATTGTTCCTATTTTTATATTTCTTTAAACAACTAATTAATAATTATTCTTTGGAAAAGTGGAAAGGCACCTCTAAAAATCAGAAACACAATTTAATGTTATCATCCACTCAACTCAAAAGTCCTTAAAATATCAAAGTCCAATTTTAGTAAATATATGAAGAGAATGTCAGGAAATTTTTTTTAGAAACAATGTTTAATTGGCTGCAATTTTTAGAAATAGTATCTAAACTACTTGCCTGACTTATAGACTCCTATCGCCAATTCAACTTGACTTCAATATTCCAAGGGAAGAAATGTCATTTTTCAAAGGTAGCTTCTTTTAAATAATGTCCTTAGCTGAAAATGTAGTGTTTCCCCAAGAGCAATAAATAATGTGTCCCACATTCCTACTCTGAATAAGCTTTTCTAGGAATGCAAATTTTGCTCTCAATACTTACACAATAGACTGCAGTGTCATAAGCACTGTTCATGCTCTATTAGTCATTTTGCTGCAAATTTTATTAAAAACAATAAAAGGTCTACAGTGTGCATAAAGCATCTGTGACACAAAAAGGTTATTGTTTTAATACTTTCAAGTTTCCATAAATACAAAATACCCAACATTCAAATAGTAACTAAAATCAGAATATATATATATTTTAAAGCACACTACCCATATCACCATGTGTTTGTCAATGAACAAAACTGAGAAATAAAGACAAGACACAAAATGACCTTAGTGTTGGCTTCAGAAATGACACCATCACATTTTGTATTTCTCAGGGAAACAAAGAGAACCTCAGCCTTCCAACTGGTGCACACTGGCACTTAGTTTTAAAGATAACTGAAAAATTCCATTAATCTAAGAGAGATACTGCCCAGGACAGTGGTTAGTTTACATTATTTTGCTTCCAGGGCAGTCATTCAAGAACAATTCATGAATAGCTAAGAATAAAATCTGGTTAAGTTCATAAGTAATCTATTGGAAATAAATTTACTTAATTTCATTTAAGAGAAAGAGTTACAGTGAAGTCAGCAGTGTACCTGGAATCAGAAGAGCTGCTTTTCTGGTCCTGGATTCATTACTTACTATCTGTGTGAATTTGGACAAGTCAGCAAGAGAATGGATTTCATCTTCAGCAAAGAGTATTATGACCACTTGTCAGGTATGTAAGAGGGGAATATATGATATGAAGTTGATTAAATTGCCTCTGAGGGTCAAAGCTTTCAGTTACCTCATCAGTAAAATTGGAATAACAATTATCTTCCTGGCTGCCTCAGAGCTGTTGTGAGGATAAACAAGTTATGGAAAAGCACTTTGGAAAATAGTACTGATGATATTAAAAACAGTCATTGTAGCTACAGAATAGCTAGAGTAACAAAACAGAATATTCCTTAGAGATCATTTAATCCAATCCTTTCACTTTAAAGATGAGGAAACTGAGACCTAGGAAGAGGTAATGAAAGCAATATGCTATCTTGAAACTGAATAGCTTTGGACTTTTTTTTTTTATTCAAGAGACTATATACATGAGAAAATTTCATGATGGGTTTTAAAACAAGACCCTCCAAAAACAAATTAATAACTAAAATTTCTGGAAGAAAAATATTAAAATAAAGAAAAGAGGAAGGTAATTAATATATTTTAATCAATCTTTTTGATCACCATTTATAAGATTCCACATTTTCCCTGGCAAAAGGAATTCATTGGGGTGTGATGAGGGGGAAATTGAGGCGGGATGGGAAGGGGGAAGAAGAGTTTAACAATGCAGCTAAAATACTACACATAAAGACCAAAGAAGGGGCCAAAATACCCACTGCAAAATGCTTGTGTCTAATTATTTTTTAATAAACTAACATGTCAGTATTTGGGTATTTTACTTAATTCACACATCTGACAAAAGATAAGTAAATGTCTTCCATAAATAAATATGACGCTTTTGCTTACTGGACCAAAAGAATGTTGAGTTTCTTCTAATATATCTACAACTCTCTTATCTAGAGCTGGATAGGGTCAAGAAAATACCTACTTGCCTTCAAATAAAACTGCCCTATTTGGTCAAGAAAGGTGAACTCTTAACGTCCCTTCCTATTAGCCTTAAGATTCTATGATTAGATGTTTGATTCTTAAGTATCAAGTTCTTATCAATTAAGCCAATCAGCCAAAGTCTTGAAGTAGAATTAAAAATAAAGCAACCTGTAGTAACTCTAATAGTATGTAATAAATGTTAGATTAGGGAAAATAAAGTAGACAATGGAAGGAATCTGAAACTCAGACTGAGGAATTTATATTTGAAAGGAACTCAAACTCTAAACAGGTAACTCACCTATGAAGGAAACTGATAAGCATTAATATAGAAGAGCAATCAAAAAACACGGTAGGGGTGACACTATTAGACCTATCTAGGCCTCAGAAAAATCACTTTGGCCACTAAGTGGAGATTGTTGAGTAATGAGAAATCTTGAGTCAAAGAAACAACCCATGACTACAACAATCTAGGCATGAAGAAATGAAAAGTCTACACCAAAGTGGTGACTGTGTGAGTGCAGAGAAAGAGATGTTTATGAGAGATGTTGTGAAGGTAACAACATGGCAAATTACAATGACAAGAGCTTCTCAGAGGCACAAAGAAGAGCAGACACAATTTAACAAAGGACTGGGGTGTGCAAATCTTGGCTTGAATTCTCACAACTATGATGATCTTGGGCAAACTACTATTAACCTCTGTGAACATGAAATTCCTCAGCTATAAAAGTGACTAATGACTGCAGTACTAATCACTAATCCCTAAGCACTTCATTTTGTGCAAAAGATGTGTTTCTGAAAAATTATACAATTTTTTTGATTGAGTTGATTCTCTACATTGGCTTAAATTATAATTTTCTTAAGTTTTTCCCTTCATTTTTTACTACTTGTACTTGGTGGTGATTCTTATATATTTTAAACCACATAGAAAAAATCTTATATTTAAAGAAATATTGCAATTATTATTTTTGTAAAGCCACAAAAAACATGTTGTAATTATTCTCTAGATTCATAAAAGTCTTCATTTCTATGATGGAATAAAAGAATATAAAGTTAGAAGCAAACCCAATGGTCCAATTTTTTCCTGTAGTCAGAATCACTCCTCTACTACATTATCCTATTAAAATTCATTAACACTCAAGCATAGCTCCTTTCTGCCTAGAACTCTGGATGTAAAAACTCCTAGCAGAGCTCCAGCTTAGATGGCAAAATCCTAGAGAATGATTTGAGGTACACAGAAGGTAAATAACTGACCCAAGATCATAGAGTTAGTAAAAATTAAGATCAGCATTTGAATCCAGATCTTCAACCCATTACTAAAGTCAGTAATTTTAATTCCATTAAAAAAGCAAAAACTAAAAATGCAACTTCCCTTCTTAAATAGATTTTAACATTAAGGTCTGGGAATAGAAAGGAGGGGAATTATCTCTAAATATAGGCAATTCCTATCATACAAGTTATGTTCTAAAAGTTAGTAAACAGATTGTTCAGAATTAGCAATATCTTACAAAAGCAATCTTATATAATCTTATACAACCCTTCTGAGACAGTCTAGCTTTTTCTGTTTTGTTTTGTTTTGTTTTTACTGCTAGCAGCATGAGAATTCCAAGTACAGAGCCTAGGTTTGGGACTTACTGTCAATCAATCAAGCAAATATGAATCCAGGGCTGAAATGATCTTCTAGGATAAAGACATTTTGGCAGTATAATAAAGAAATCCAGCAGAGTGTAGCACAGTAGGAAATGAAGAAAGAGTTGGCCTCAACTCTTAAGAGGAGTTTTTCATCCTCTAATCATAATGCATATTTACCTTAACATTTTACAATCACAATAGCCCTATGAGATAGATAAAATTGAGCTTAGAGAAACTAAAAGGCATCTCAACCTCGTGTCCAAAACAAAATTTATCTTTCTCCGAAACACTTTCCTCTTACAAGTTTCTCTATTATTGTAGGCACCACCAGTTTCCCAGACTCATAACTTCAGTGGCATCCTCAACCCCCTTCTCACATACGCCACGTAAGCCAAACTACTGCCAAATATTGTAGTTTCTTCTTTCACATCTCTCATATAAAACATCTCCTCTCCACTCACACAGTCATCACTTTGGTGCAAACTTTCATCTCCTTAAGACTAGACTGTTGCAATAGCCTTAGGGGTCATCTTCCTACCCAACTGCCAAAATGATTTCCTGAAGCATAGATTTTCCTACTTGATAACCTCCATTCCATGAACAAATATAAAATTCTCTGTCTGATATCTAATGTCCTTCACAACTTTGTCCCTTATCTTCGTAGTCTTCTCACAATTTACTCCCTTTCATACCCTGTAATCAATCCAGTGACACTGACCTCAAAATTCCTCACATATTAACACTTTGTTCAGTCTTAGCTCAAATCCCACCTTCTGGATAAGACTTTTCCAGAGCTAATGCCTCCCCAAATTACCTCTTATTTACACTGCATATACCTTTTGGTTGCAAAATTGGTTACTTTATTTTTCCTGAGACACTTTTTGGGGGGGAGTGGTTTATGTTTTCTTTCAAACATAACTTTTATGGAAATGTTTCGCATTACTTCACATGTGTCTTCTCAATGAAGTGATTGGGGAAGGAAAAAGAATCTGTAACTTGGAATTTTAAAAACAAGTGTTAAAAATGTTTTGCATGGGGGCAGCTAGGTGGCACAGTGGCTAGAGCACCAGCCCTGAAGTCAGGAGGACCTGAGTTCAAATCTGATCTCAGACACTTAACATTCCCTAGCTGTGTGACCCTGGGCAAATCACTTACCTCAACAAAAAGCAAATCACTTACCTCAGCGAAAAAGCAAAAAAAAAAAGTTTTGTATGTAACTGGAGAAAAATAAAATACCAAATAATGAAAACAAAATTTAAAGAAAAAAAGATGTGAGCTCTTTGAGATGAGAAGCCATGGTTTTCCTTTCTTTATATTCCAGCGATTAGTAGAGTGCTTGGCACATTATAAGAGCTTCATTAAGATCTTGATTAATTAATAATACTCATTTGATTCATATTAACATCCCAAACTTAGGCTCAATACTTGCAATTCCCTTGTTGCTAGCAGTAAAAAAAAATCTTAGATCACCTCAGAACAGCTGTGTGGCAATAATATACTGACTAGCACTGCATTATACCTTATCTACTCTAGAGAACAATGTCTCCTAATGAAAAACTCACTGGAAATCCCCAGGCCAGGAATTCACCTCTTGCTATCTCAAGGGCATTGAAAACAGACACACATTGTGAGATGTACAATTGATAAATTTTGATTACATTAAGTTAAAAAGGTTTTATACAAATAAAACCAATGTAGCCAAAATTAGAAGGAAAGTAGGGAAATTTAATAGACAGTTTCCTAGATAAAGGTCTTTTCTCAAAGACATAGAGAATTCTATCAAATTTGTAAGTATATGAGTATAAGAAAATAAGTATGAAAATACAAGATTATTACCCAATTAACTGTTAAGTGGTCAAAGGATATAGTCAGATACTCTGAAAAAGTAATGGGAATACCCACATCAGTGGTGACCAAGCATCCATCAAAAAATAAACTGTACCATTTCACACACACACACACGTTTAAATTTGCACACAAAATGGTGAATAAAAAACATGTATCAAAAATTGGCAGTCACATAAGTCTTAGAATTTTACTTTTGCACAAAGAAGAGCTATGTACCTTTCAGTGTCCTGACTTTTTTAGAATATTCAGTTATTTTAATCTCAAAATGAACAGTATTACCGAGAGTGTTTTTCTTTTTAAGAAATATAAGTTATTCCATTTCTAGCCATATGAAAAGGTGTTCTAAATCATTACCAATCAGAGAAACGCAAATTAAGAAAACTCTGAGATACCACTATACAACCTCTCAGATTGGCTAAAATGACAGGAAAAGATAATAAATGTTGGAGGGGATATGCAAAAACTGGGATACTAATACATTGTTGGTAGAATTGTGAATAGAGGGGAAAAAAGGAGGGAAAGGGACCCACATGTGCAAAAATGTTTGTGGGAGCCCTTTTTGTAGTGGCTAGAAACTGGAAACTGAATGGATGCCCGTCAATTGGAGAGTGGCTGAATAAATTATGATATATGAATGTTATGGAATATTATTGCTCTATAAGAAACGACCAGCAGTACGATTTCAGAGAGGCCTGGAGAGACCTGCATGAACTGATGCTGAGTGAAATGAGCAGAACCAGGAGATCATTATACATGGCAACAACAGTATTACATGATGATCAATTCTGATGGACATGGTTCTCTTCAACAATGAGATGATTGAGGCCAGTTCCAATGATCTTGTGATGAAGAGTGCCATCTACACCCAGAGAGAAGAGTGTAGGAACTGAGTGTGGACCGCAACATAGCATTTCATTCTTTTTTTTGTTGCTTGCTTACATTTTATTTTCTTTCTCATTTTTTTCCAGTTTGATTTGGTTTTTCTTGTACCTCAAGATAATTGTATAAATATGTATTGGATCTAATATATATTTCTACTATATTTAACATATATTGGACTACTTGCCATCTAGGGGAAGGAGTGGGGGAAGGGGGAGAAAAATTGAAAGACAAGGTTTTGCAAGAGTTAATATTGAAGAATTATCCATGCATGTTTCAAAAAATAAAAAGCTTTAATAAAAAAAATTTTTTAAAAAGAAATATGTTATTTCAAGCATCTTTTCCCATAACTGTTCAGTCTTATCAACACAGATAATTGATAAATGTTACAACTATTTTCCTTAGTTATAGTAGTAATAATCTCAACAAAATCACTAGGTGCTTTTTCAACAACACTATTATCTAGTTAGTTAGAGATATAATAAAGGTCTGGCTTCTCTACATGACCAGTCTATGTTTGGAGAGGTTCACTGATATATTGGTTTCAAGATGGTGAATTTTTTGTTCACGCAATTTCAGAAGATCTTATACTAAATTATAGAATGGGAAGTGATCTGCATCAATGAAAGGAAGACATATACTAATAAGTCACAGAGCTCTGAAGCATAAAAGTATATCATCCATAAAAAGGTAAGTGATTACAACATGGCAGTCTATACATCTCTGGAGTATTGTGTTAAATTCCAGAAGCTCTATTTGTGGATAGCCATTGACAAATTGAGAGGATAACCAATAAAGAAAGAAAGAGATTCAAAATCATGTCATATCAGCATTAAATTTCTTTTCTGTGTTGCAAAGATTTTTAGGAACATGAAAACTATCTACAAATACTTAAAGGGGTGTTATACTGAAGACTAGATTTATTCTGCTTGGCACTATACGGCAGAACTAGGACCAATGGGTATAAGTTGCAAGGAGATAATTTCCATTCAATATATGAGGGGGAAAACCTATTAATATTTAAGCTTATTAAATACTAAATGAGCTGACTCAAAAGGCAATGAATTCTCTATTAATTCACAGATATGTTCAACCTAATGTTAAATACTAACATATGGAGATGTAAAGAAGACTCATACTTTGAATCAAGTCTTAATTTTAGGTAAAATCTGAGGTCCACTGATCTATATCTATATATATCTATATCTATATCTATATATATATGTATATAATGATAGATATATCAACTATGAGGGCACATGTTTTATATAAAACCTATACTTTGTAATATTAGTTGAATACTATCACTCAAAGTAAAAGAAAGCCTCAGAAAAATCACTTTGGCAGCTAAGTGGAGATTGTTGAGTAATGAGAAAAGAAAGGTAAAGAAGAATGAAGACTGAGAAAAGTCCTTTGAATCTGGAAATTAAAGAGATCAGTTTTGGTGGAATCATATCAGTATAAAGATTTTAGGGGATTAAGAAGTGAATGTGGAGAAAAAAATGGAAGTTCCTCTCGTAGATAGCTTTTTTAAGGAGTTTTGCCACAAAGAGCAAAAAAAAAAAAATACAGGGAAATAGAAGTGATAGAAGGACAAAGTTAAGAGTTTTTTGAGGGTAAGAGAAACGTGGACAGATGAAGAAACTGAAGATAAATAATAGAGGAGGTATGACAAGAGGGGAAAATGTGTTAGAAGAGATGGGAAGCAAAGAGACCATTTGTACAGGCAGAGGGATTGGCCATTCTATGTATGAGATAGTGCTGAGAGTAGTAACAGAAGGTACATAAGTGGTATGAGATGAGGAAGGGAGGAGAAAAGGAACTTAATGCAAACAGTCTCATTTGAGGTGTAGGTGTAAAATATTAAGCAAGATTCTCAGGTGAGAGGGTTGTATGGTAGAGGAAGCCCAGAAGATTTGAGAAAGGATAAAAAGATTTGTAAGAGTTGTTATGGTAAGTGGGATAAGGAAAATGTAGAAAAATTGCTTAAAGCCGGTGAAACTGTTGTTGTGTAACATAAATCTATAGTGAATCCAATCAAAACTGCTGATTTTTTTTCTCCCTCTATATTTAAGAGCACATTTTTAGGAGCAAAGGCAATAGATGATAACAATGATCCAAGATAAAGACTTGTCAGAGCCAGATATGGTAAAAGGACAAGGAACTCCAGAGAAAAGGACAATGTAGAGTTGAACTAGTTCACCATACGGTCAAGATGTAGAAAAAAGGAGAGAATAACTACCACAGGGAAGAGAGGAGATAATGGAGATGATGTTCAATTTTAATTTTTAATGTCTTATTTTCTTCAGTTACTGTTTTTAGTTCCTTTTGCAATTGACCAATTACATTTTTTTTTTTGGTCATTGCATTCTTTTTCCATTTTTTCTATTTTATTTTGCAGTGATCTCATTTTGTTTCCCCATGTTTCTTCTAACTCTCTTTTAAGATTCTTTATGCAATCTTCAAAGAAAGCCTTGTGGCATGGAGACCAGTTTATGTCTCTCTTTGGGGCTTTTTCTGGAGTTGCTTTACCTTTAGGGGCCTCAGGATTTGAGGTCTGTTCTTCCCTCTCTCCATAAAAGCTGTCTATGGTGAGAGCTCTTTTTGGTTTTTTATTCTTTTTTTTTAAAGGTGTGAGGTCTGTTCAGGGCAAAGGAGGGACAGCTGCTTTAATCTGCCCTGGGGCAGTTCTGCTGATTGAGTTATTTCAGGTGCTGGGCAGTTCTGCTTTAGTTCACCCTGGGGCAGTTCTGCTGATTGAATTATTTCAGGTGCTGATCAGTCCTGCAGATTGATTGATCACCCTAGGGTGCTGTGTAATGGCAGTTAGGTCCCATGCTCATCAGGGTTCAGTGATTCACAATCTACCCTCCAAACCACCTGCCCACAATCAGGACAGATTGGCCCAAGAGGCCCGCAGAAGACTCCCAGGTGTGTGAAAAGCACAATGCTCCTGTTCCCACTCCTTTGACGACTTCTGTTCCAGCTCCCTGCTCCAGCTCCCTGCCCCAGTCTCCCTGTGCTTCAGTCTGGGTTCAGCAGACCACCCCCCTGCCCAATTAAAACAGACCTGTTTTGAAATTCTTCCAGAGTATCTTCTTCTAGAAATGTGTTGTCCTCTAAATATTGTGGATTTTTTTTACTTCAAAATCAGTATAGAGGCTTCATATGTTGTTGGTTTGAGGGAAGGTTAGAGGAGGTTACAGAGACTCCTGTCTGATCTCTGCCATCTTGGCTCCACCCCCAGAAGAATCCATTCAGAATTTTTCTAACCATATTGCTCTTACTATGCACAAACTTTCTCTTGATTCTACTCATTTCACTCTCCATTATTTTATGCAAGTCTTTCCATGTTTTTCTAAATTCAATCAACTTATCATTTCTTAGAGTACACAATCATATGCCACAACTTGTTTAGCCATTCCTCAATCCCTTTAATTTTTACTTCTTTGTCACCACAAAGAGAACTATTCTAAATATTTTGGAACATATACAATCTTTTCCTTTTTCCCTAATTACCTTGGAAATCAGACCTATTACTGGTATTGCTGAACCAAAAGTTAGATACAGTGAGGAACATAGGATAGTTTACCTCTCAGACCTGTGGAGATGGAATAAATTTATGTCCAAAGGAGATCTGGAACTCTTAATTGAACACCAGATAGATAATTTTGATTATATTAAGTTAAAAGGTTTCTGTACAAACAAAACTAATGCAGACAAGATTAGGAGGGAAGCATCAAATTGGGAAATCATCTTTACATTTAAGGGTTCTGATAAAGGTCTCATCTCTAAGATATATAGAGAATTGTCTCATATTTATAAGAATTCAAGCCATTCTCCAATTGATAAATGGTCAAAGGATATGAACAATTTTCAGATGATGAAATTAAAACTATTTATAATCATATGAAAAGGTGCTCCACAATTTGGAGCTATGCTCAAAAAGTTGTCAAACTGTGCATACCCTTTGACCCAGCAGTGTTTCTACTGGGCCTATATCCCAAAGAGATCTTAGAGGAGGGAAAGGGACCCACATGTGCAAGAATGTTTGTGGCAGCCCTTTTCGTAGTGGCTAGAAACTGGAAACTGAAGGGATGCCCATCAATTGGAGAGTGGCTGAATAAATTATGGTATATGAATGTTATGGAATATTATTGCTCTGTAAGAAACGACCAGCAGGACGATTTCAGAGAAGCCTGGAGGGACCTGCATGAACTGATGCTGAGTGAAATGAGCAGAACCAGGAGATCATCATACACAGCAACAACAGTATTACATGATGATCAATTCTGATGGACATGGCTCTCTGCAACAAAGAATTGTCTCAAACCAGTTCTAATTGTTCACTGAAGAAAACCACATACAACCAGAGAGAGGGATATGAAATATGGACCAAAACATAACATTTTCATGCTCTCTATTGACATTTTTGCTTGCATTGTGTTGCCTTTCTCTGATTCTTTTTTTTTTTTCTTGTAGCTAGGATTTTTCTTGCATAACTTCTCAAGCCTTTCAAAATTATTAACATGTAGTGGACTTCCTGCCATCTAGGGGAGGAGACGGGACTGGGGGTAAAATTTGTAATGGAAAGCTTTGTAAAGATCAGTGCTGGGGAACTACCCATACATATGTTATACAAATAAAAACTTTAATAAAAAAAAAAAGAAAAAGAACTGAAAAAAAAAGGCACTCCAAATCACTACTGATCAGAGAAATGCAAATTAAGACAACTCCGAGGTACCCCTACACACCTGTCAGATTAGCTAAAATTACAAGAAAGGATAATGACAGGTGTTGGAGGGGATGTGGGAAGACTGGGACACTGATGCATTGTTGGTGGAACTGTGAACGGATCCAACCATTCTGGAGAGCAATTTGGAGCTATGCTCAAAAAGTTATCAAACTATGCATACCCTTTGACCCAGCAGCATTTCTATTGGATTTATATCCCAAAGAAATCATAAAAGAAGGAAAGGGCCCCACATGTGCAAGAATGTTTCTGGCAGCTCTTTTTGCAGTGGCTAGAAACTGGAAACTGAATGGATGCCCATCAATTGGAGAGTGGCTGAATAAATTATGGTATATGAATGTTATGGATTATTATTGCTCTGTAAGAAACGACCAGCAGGATGATTTCAGAGAGGCCTAGAGAGACTTGCATGAACTGATGCTGAGTGAAATGAGCAGAACCAGGAGATCATTATACACGGCAACAACAATACTATATAAGGATCAGTTCTAAGGGACATGACTCTCTTCAACAATGAAATGCTTCAAACCAGTTCCAATTGTGAAGAGAGCCATATACACCCAGAGAGAGGGATGTGAAATGTGGACCACAACATAACATTTTCATGTTCTCTATTGAGGTTTGCTTGCACTGTATTTCCTTTATCAGATTATTCTTTCTTGTAGATACGATTTCTCCTGCACAAAAAATGATGTGTGACAATAACTATACATATATTCGATTTCTTAAGTATTCTAACATAATTATCATGTAGTGGATATCCTGCTATCTAGGGGAGGGGTGGGGAGTAGGGGGGAAAATTTGTAACAGAAAGCTTTGTAAGGGTTAATGTTTAGGAATTACCCATACATATGTTTTGCAAATAAAAAGTATTAATAATTTTTTTTTAAAAAGTTAGATACAGTTTTATAATTCTTTGGGTACAATTCCAGATTGCTCTCCAAAATGATTGGATCAATTCACAGTTCCACCAACAGTGTATTATTAGTGTCTCCATTCTTCCACTTTACTCAATAGTGACTGTCTTGTCAGAGACCAAATCTTTAGAACTTAATTAAGAGATAATTTAGACTTGATTCACTATCTTCTGGGGAAAAGATATCTAGATTCTTAGCTTGGAAAGTGATATTAAATTAAGAAATGCGTATGGGAGATTTCATCATTATTATTATTGTCATTATTTACCATGAAATCCCTCCCTTTTCAGTCAAGTGAAGAAAAAAAAAAAAAAGAGTGGTAATCATTTTACTAAGCTTTATTTCCTTACATGAACATAAGATGCTACTTACAATGACTTGGCCTAAAGTAATATACAAAGAAGTTCCCAAGTTAAGAATTTGAGATCAAAGAGCTTCAATATATAAGCTGTTAGATGGCTCAGTGGACAAAGCGTTAGACAAAGCCAAGAAGAGTTTGAATTCTATTCCAATGTTGTGATATAGTTCTGAGCCTCGTTTCCTCAGGTACAAAAGGGATCAAAACACCCACTTCACAAAGTGATTGTAAGGATCAGATAAGATAACTCACAGTGTTATATAAATGCTAGTTACTATTGTGGTTATCCTCTGCTTAGAAGAAATTGAGACTTCCTCAGTTAAGAGACTGTAAATCACAAAGACTTTTTAAAAGGCAAGATCTGAATACAAGTATTTTTGACACTAAGTGCAAAATATTATCCACAATATCATATTGCCTTTTTCTCTCCTTGGTGAGAAAGGCACATTATACTACCTCTCTCTTTTCACAAATATTCCAATTCCATAATCCTTGACAAGAATGGGTTACACCAGACTAATCAGAAAGTTTATTTTTCTTCTCTATTAAGATTTTCCCCCTTTTATAAATATATGGTAGGGAAAGGCAAGAAGACACTCTTTAGAAGATGATTTTTTTAAATTTATGGTCAATGTTTGTTAATGTAAGGTAAAAAAATCCCTTCAATCTACTACCCAAATGCTAAAAAATAATTTATTCCCAATTTAAAATACCAATCGGCTTTTTAGAAAATTCCAGCATATTATTTCTATTTTGGAATCAAAATAAAGAAGTCTTTGGATTCTGTATTACTAAATTCTCCTCCTGGATCACTGCTTTGTCATAGCAAAGGGGCTTTTATAGCTCAATGAAACTATGAGCTATGCCATACAAGGTTACCCAAGACAGGTCATAGTGAAGAGTTCTGACAAATGGAGATATACTGGAAAAGGAAATGGCAAATCATTCCAATATCTCTGCCAAGAAAACCCCATTGATAATACTAAAATGATTTTTTTTTTAAAAGATGACATCAGAAGATGAACCCCTCAGGTCAGAAGGTACCCAATATGTTGCTGGATAAGAGCAGAAACAAAGACAAGTAGTCTCAACATTAATGAAATGGCTAGGCCAAAGCTGAAAGAAAGCTCAGCTGCAAATATATCTGGTGATAAAAATTAAGCTCAAGGCTGCAAAGAACAATACAGCACAGGAACCAGGAATGTTAAATCAATGAACCAAAATAAGTTGGATATGGTGAAACAAGAGATAGAAAGATTAAACAGAGACACCTTGAGTGTCAATGAATTTAAATGGACTGGAATGGATGAATTTAATTCAGGTAATCACTGCATATACTCTGTGGGTGAGAATTCCTTAGAAGAAATTATAGTTAATTAAAGGGTGAGAAAAGCAGTACAGGGTACAATCTCAAAAATAACTGAATGATACCCATTCAAATCAAAGGCATCACAATTTCAATTTCATAGTAATATAATACAACCTTCAATGCGAAGGCCAAAGTTGGTCAGCTCTATAAAGATGTACATCATCTTCTAGAAATCACACACACACACACACACACACACACACACACACACACACAAAGATATCACATTGATCATAGGGTACTGGAATGTTAAAATGGAAATCAAAATATAACTAGAATAAGAGGCAAATTTGGCCTTGGAGTATAAATAAACCATGACAGAGACTTTTGTCAAAATAATTTCCTAAGATAATTATATAAGTATGTATGCTTATATTGGATTTAACATGTATTTTTACCATGTTTAATACATATTAGATTACTTGACATCTAGGGGGAAAGAGGTGAAAAATTGGAACACAAGGTTTTGTAAGGGTTAATACTGAAAAATTATCCATGCACATGTTTTGAAAATAAAAAACTTTAATGCTACTCATGGAAATCACCAAATGGTCAATATAGAAATTAAATCAATAGAGGTAACACAATATTGTACAGGAGGCAGCAACAAAAAGTATCCTAAAAGAAAAAAGCAAACTGGCTGTCTGATGAGGCTTTACAAATAGCTGAGGGAAATGAGGAAGATTTCTGGAAAGAATTTCAGAGAATAACAGAAGAGATAAAGTTTTCTTAAAGGAGCAATGCAAAGAAATAGAAAACTACAGAATAGTAAAGACAAGAGATCTTTTCAAGAAAATTAAAAATAAAATATTTCATGCAAAAATGAGCATGATAAAAGACAAAAATGATAGGGGACTTAACAGAAGCAGAAGCGATGAAGAAGTGGTAAGAACACACAAGAAAGATCCTGTATCACTATATCACCTATAATCACAATGATGTGGTTATTAATCTTGTTATGTCCAGCAGAACACAGTTAAATAAGCCTTAGGAAGTACTCCTAATAAGGCTAAAAAAGGTGAAGAAATTCCAGCTGAACTTTTTTAAAAGCCTAAAAAATGATGCAGTTAAAATACTGTACTCAATATGCCAGCAAATTTGGGAAAACCACTGGCCACTGGATTAGAAAAGATCAGTTTGCATCCCAATCCTAAAGAACAGTTGTACTCATTTCACATGCCAGTGGAGATATGCTTAAGAATCTGCAAGCTAGGTTTCAGCAATATGTGAACCAAGAATTATCAGAAAAGCAGGCTTGTTTTCAAAGAGGCAGAGAATCTAGTGACTAAACTGCCAATCTTCATTGTATTATGGAGAAAGCAAGGGAGTAGCAGAAAAATATCTACTACTGCTTTATTGATATACTGAAGCGTTTAACTGTGTGAATCACAATAAAATGTGGCAC
Source organism: Myrmecobius fasciatus (assembly GCA_023553655.1). Lineage (NCBI taxonomy): Eukaryota > Metazoa > Chordata > Mammalia > Dasyuromorphia > Myrmecobiidae > Myrmecobius > Myrmecobius fasciatus. Next base: position 133,690 of record JAJPUD010000121.1, on the reverse strand, counting down.
TAAGTACTCAAAGATATGGGAGTACTAGATCATTTCACTTATCTCCTGAGGATCCTGTATGTGGACCAAGAAGAAACAAAATCAAAGAGGGACTAAATGACTGGTTTAAAATTGGAAAGGGAGCAGGACAAGGCTATATATTGTCATCTTTTTTTAATTTAACTTATATGCAGAGCATATCTTGCAAAATGGCATAATGAATGCAGCAAAAGCTGCATTTTCCATGAGCACTGGAAAACAAACAATTAAAGTGCAATTAAGGTGTCCAGGAGAAATATCAGCAATCTTAGATATGCAAATGATACCATTCTGGTGGCAGAAAATGAAGAAAATTTAGGAAACTTCTTGATGAAGGTAAAAGAGGAGAATATAAAAGTTGGCTTGAAGCTTAACATTAAAAAAAAAAAAAAAAAAACCCTAAGATCTTGGCAAATCCTACACTTCCTGGCAAACAGAGGTAGAAGAAATGGAAGCAGTGTCAGATTCTATACTCTTGGACTCAAAGATCATTACAGATGATGATTATATTGATGAAATCAAAAAACACTTGCTCCCTGGAAGGAAAGCTATGGCAAATCTGCACAGCATGGTAAAAAGCAGAGAAATCACCTTTTCAACAAAGATCCATTTATTCAAGTCTATGTTTTTTTTTCAGTAGCAGTGTATGACTGTGAAAGTTGGACTATAAGAAAAGTAAAGCACCACAGAATTGGCATTTTCAAAAAGTGGTCCTAGAGAAGACATTTGGGAGTGCCTTGAACAGCAATCAATCAGTCAATTCTTAAAGAAATTAATCCAGACTATTCATTGTAAAGTCAAATACAAAATTTAAGCTGATGCTTAAATACTCTGACCACATAATGAGAAGAGAGGGCTCATTGGAAAAGACCGTGATGTTGGGAAAGACTTAAGGCAAAAGGAGAAGGGAGCAGCAAAGGGTGAGATGGATAGTGTCATGGGAACAATGAATATGAACTTGACCAGACTTTGAGAGACAGAAGGCTAGAAGGATGAGCATGCTACAATCCATAAGGTCATGAAGAGTCAGACATAATTGAAACTGAAACTAAACATTATGAAATTAGGACCATGGGTTGTAAAAAACCCTACTTGAAAAGAAACTGACACTGTAGACAGAGAACCTTTACATATTAGACAACAGAATTTCGCTACCAGAAAAGTTATCAATCTTTTCTTTTCAGAACACTTCAAACTATAGATACCTACAAGATTTGTTTTTTTGTTTCATATTTTCCAGTGAACACTGGAAAACAAACAGAAGAGAGGAAAGTTCAACTGACTAGCATTTGGAAATAAAACAAACACAACAAATAAAAATTACCAATGAAAAAACTATCAATTAAAAACAAAATGCAGAAAAGAATTTCTAATAACATTCTAATAGAATATTTAATATAATGAAGGTACATTAGAGTAACTAGACAGTAATTTTTAGAGATAAAATCAAGTCAAGCAACATGTATTAATCACCTCTTAAAAACCAGGCACTGTTAAACAGTATATTTACTGTAAGAATAATATGAGATATTTGGCATTTTGTTTTGTTTTTTCATTTTTTAGCATTTACTATTTCAAAATAAATTATTAAAGCTTTTTTAATTTTCAAAACATATGCATACATCATTTTCAACATTCACCCTTGCAAAACCTTGTGTTTCAAATTTTTTTCCTTCCTTCCCTCTAACTTCCTCCCCTACATGGCAAGTAATCCAATATATGTTAAATATATGTTAAAATAATATGTAAAATATATGTTAAAATACATGTAATTCTTATATATATATATATATATATTTCCACAATAATCAGGCTACACAAGAAAAATCAGATCAAACAGGAAAAAAGTGAGAATGAAAACAAAATGCAAGCCAACAACAATAAAAAGGTAAAAATACTATGTTGTGATCCACATTCAGTTCCCACAGTCCTCTCTCTGGGTGCAGCTGGCTCTCTTCATTACAAGAGCATTGGAACTGGCCTAAATCATTTCACTGTTTGATCAAAGAGCCACATCCATCAGAATTGATCATCCTATAATCTTGCTATTGCCATGTACAATGATCTCCTAGTTCTGCTCATTTCATTTTAGCAAGTTAGTTCATGTAAGTCTCTGCAGGCTTTTCTGAAATCAGCCTGCTCATCATTTTTTATAATAAATATTTTTTTTTAGTCAAAATTTATTGAGTTGTTTTTTTTTTTTTCTTTTTTTTTCTTTTTTTTTTTTTTTTTGCTGAGGCAATTGGGGTTAAGTGACTTGCCCAGGGTCACACAGCTAGAAAATGTCTGAGACCAAATTTGAACTCAGGTCCTCTTGATTTCAAGGCTGGTGCTCTATACACTGTGCAACCTAGCTGCCCCCTCCCCCTTTTTTTTCTTAAAGTTTCTTATTTTCAAAACGTATGTATAAAACATTTTCAACATTAACCCCTGGAAAACCTTGTATTCCATTTTTTTTTCTTTCCTTCCTCCATTCCCTTCCCTAGATGGCAAATAATCCAATACATGTTAAACATGTTCAATTCTTCTATATATATTTCCACAATTATCATGCTGCACAAGAAAAATCAGATCAAAAAGGAAAAGAATGAGAAAGAAAACAAAATACAAACAAACAATAAAAAAGTGAAAATGCTATGCTGTGACCCACATTCAGTCCCATAGTCCCCTCTCTGGGTGCAGATGGCTCATTTCATCACAATAACATGGCCTAACGCACCTCATTGTTGAAAAAAGCCATGTCCATCAAAATTGATCATACAATGTTGCTGTTGCTGTGTACAATGATTTCCTGGTTCTACTCACTTCACTCAGCATCAGTTCATGTAAGTCTCTGTAGGTCTCTCTGAAATCATCCTGCTGATCTAGCCCTTTGATCATACCCTTTGATCTAGCAGTGTCTCTACTGGGCCTGTATCTCAAAAAGATCATAAAAAAGGGAAAAGGATCCATCCACATGTACAAAAAATGTTTGTAGCAGCCCTTTTTTGTAGTGGCAAGAAACTGGAAACAGTGGATGCCCCTCAGTTGGAGGATGGCTAAATAAATTGATATATGAATGTTATAGAATATTATTGTTCTATAAGAAAAGAACAGCAGGATGATTTCAGAGAGGCCTGGATAAACTTACAGGAACTGATGCTAAATGAAGTGAGTAGAACCAAGAGAACATTGTACACAGCAATAGCAAGATTATATAATGATGAATTCTGATGAACTTGGCTAATTTCAACAATAAGGTGACTGAAGCCAATTCCAATAGATTTCTGATGGAAAGAGCTATCTGCATCCAGAAAGAGAACTGTGGGAACTGAATATGGATCACAACATAGTATTTTCACCTTTTTGTTGTTGTTTGCTCACCTTTTTTTTTCTCATTTTTTTTCCTTTTTGATCTGATTTTTCTTGTGCATCATGGTATTTGTGGAAATATGTATAGAAGTACTGCACATGTTTAACATATATTGGATTACTTGCTGTCTAAGAAAAAGGGTTGGGGGAAGAGAAAGAAGAAAAAATTTGGAACACAAAGTTTTGCAAGGGTGAATGTTGAAAACTATGCATACATTTTAAAAATAAAAAGCAAAATAAAATATTTTTAAATTATCTAAAAGTATCATATCAAATACTCTAAGATACTTTGAAAGAAAAACTACAAATTGAATTACTAATAGGTCCCTTGTGCTTCAGCTGTGGAAAAATAACTATGCTTGCTCATTAATGGTCTCTGGTGATGAAAAAAATTCATACTATATAGAAACACTTTAAGATGAATAAGTATTAATCTTATATAGAAACCTTAAAATGGATAAATATTAATTAGCTCTATCATAAAGTCACAGGATTAGAAACAGGTTATTCTCATTAAAAGGTCATCTTTCAGAGTTCTATTTTCAATCTGACTTCCTATGGAAATCAGATTATTTTTAAAAAATTACTCAGTATCTCTGACCATTTCCTTTTTAACAGCCTCTCTACAATTTAAATAAAATTTAACACCTTTTTTGCTGTTAAAAAGATCATGAGGTCCCTCACAAATTTTAAATCTATTTTTCTTAAAAAGGGAAAATAGTACCCACTAAGAACTGGAGGTTTCCATTGGACAAACTCTGAGTCACATGTAACCTTTGACCCACATGATTTCTTTCTTTCTTTTTTTTAATTTAATTTAATTTTATTTGTATAACATATGTGTGGGTAATTCCTCAACATTAACCCTTACAAAGCTTTCTGTTACAAATTTTTCCCCCCCAACTCCCCACCCCTCCCCTAGATGGCAGGATATCCACTACATGTTAATTATGTTAAAATACTTGGCAAATCGAATATATGTATACATATTTCCAAACTTATCATTGTTGTGCAAGAAAAATCTTATCTACACAAAAGACATATCAGATAAAGGAAACACAATGTAAGCAAACATCAATCAAGAGTATGAGAATGTTATGTTGTGGTCCACATTTCATATCCCTCTCTCTGGGTGTATATGGCTTTCTTCAGTGAACAATTGGAAGTGGTTTGAAGCATTTCATTGTTGAAGGGAGCCATGTCCATCAGAATTGATCATCATATAGTATTGTTGTTGCCGTGTATAATGATCTCCTGGTTCTGCTCATTTCACTCAGCATCAGTTCATGCAAGTCTCTCCAGGCCTCTCTGAAATCGTCCTGCTGGTCATTTCTTACAGAACAATAATATTCCATAACATTCATATACCATAATTTATTCAGCCATTCTCCAATTCAAGGACATCTATTCAGTTTCCAGTTTCTAGCCACTACAAAAAGGGCTGCCACAAACATTCTTGCACATGTGGTGGCCCACCTGATTTCAAAAGCAACAGCACAACTTTGGCAGCTTTTCAAGATAAACTTAACACTTTCTGGACATCTGTATCCAAGTTATTTCCTTCACCTGAGTGCAATCTAAATCATATTGGATCAGGTATTTGTCTCTTTATAATACTTTAAAAAAATCTTTAACACAATTCATCAAGGACCTATTTTTAAGATGGGAGTGGATGGAAAAGAAATAAGCATTTATATAGCATTTACTATGTACCTTCCACTGTCATCAATCCTGTAAGACAGATATTATCTCCACTTTACAAGTGAGGAAAGTGAGGCAAACAAAGAAAAAGATTAAGTGACTTTTTCAAGGTCACATAATTACCAAGTGTCTAAAGTCGTAGTTTAGCTCAGATATTCCTGACTACAGGCACCCCTGTGAATACCAGCACTTAGCAAATGTTTGTAAACCATGAGTTCTTGGTTTCTATAACTCAAACTTAAGAAAAGAAAATCCTACCTTAAGAATCAGCTTTAAAAAAATAAAAAAAAAGCAAATTATGATAGTTCAGCCAACAAGCACTTATTCACTTATTCTTATTAAGTGCTTACTATGTACTAGGAACTGTTCTAAGTAGTAAGGATACAAAGAAAAGAAAAGAAAAACAGTTCTCAAGGAGTTCCCATTCTAATACAGGAGGCAACAAGCAAGTAACTATGGGCATACAAAACATACAGTGTAAATGAAAGAAAATCTCAGAGGAATGGGACTTGGGGAAAGTGGGGATCAGAAAGGAAAATGGAAAAAGCTTCCTTCAGAGGGTGAGATTCAAGTTGAGTCTTTTAGGATGCTGTGGAAACCATTCCAGCAGGTGTGAGGAACGACAGTGAAAATCCACAAAACTGAGTAATGGATTGTCATGTATGAGGTACAATAAGTAAATGAGTGTAGGTGGATTGTAAAATTTGTAGTGGGGAGTAAAATGTAAAACTGAAAAGATAGGAACCAATTAGATGGTACAGTGGATAAAACACCAGTCCTGATATCAGGAGGATATGAGTTCAAACCCAGTTTCAGACACTATAGTCTTGAGACACAATTTTACTAATTATAACTTTGCTCCTTTTTCAACAGTAATTTCATACTATTAAAGTTTTTCAATGAAAGTTTAAAAATCTTTTAACAATCCTTGATTAATTAAAATTAATTCCCAGTCCATAAATAACTTCAGTAGTGGAACATGATAGTAATAAATGCCAAGATCATTAGTTGAATTCCTACATAAAAGTCAGCTTCACTTTTTTTTCCAGGCAACACTGATTCCACCACTAATTCAGAGTACAAGGGAAATAGACAAAAATGTGTACATGAAACATCACAAATACATTACTGGAATGTACTATTGGAAAAAAAAAAAAAACAACTCAAAGTACAAATCCTTTTAGTAAAAGAAGAGAAGCTGATAAAGGAAGAAGCTGATAAAAGAATGTTGTCAGATATTTGGATAATCTCTGCCTCAACAGACTATTAAATCTCTTTAGAAGTCAGAAATTTGCTTTTTTTTCAGACAGTACTCTCCAAGCACATATGCAAAGAAAAAAAAAACTGAAGAACACTTAAATATGCAATTAATTAAATATTAAATTCAAAGAAAAATAAACATATTTTGTCAATTGACAAAAACATTTCAAGCAATGTAAAATGTTCTATTGGAAAACTGTCATGAGTCACTTCCTTCACCCAGCTCTTTATTATATGTGCAACACATACACTTTTTCAGCAGACAGACCTAAGCGCAAGTGTGACTTGTAAATGTAATTTGTAATGATCCACAGAACCCAAAATTCATAGTAATAAGGGCTCTTACAAATTTTACTTTCCAAAGGTGTACTACCAAATTCCTTTTATGATACGGATATGGTGCTGATAGCTAAACCAGGTAGGGTGAAAACAGAGAAAGAAAACTATAGACCAATTTCCCTAATGAATATTAATGCAAAAATCTTAAATAAGATATTAGCAATAAGATTACAGAAAGTCATCCCCAAGGATAATACACACTATGACCAAGTAAGATTTATACCAGGAATGCAGGGCTGGTTCAATATTAGGAAAACTATTAGCACAATCAATTATATTAATAACCAAACTAACAAAAATCATATGATTATCTCAATAGATATAGAAAAAGCATTTGATAAAATCCAACACCCATTCCTATTAAAAACACCAGAGGGTATAGGAATAAATGGGCTTTTCCTTAAAATGATCAGTAGCATCTATTTAAAACCATCAGCAAGAATCATATGTAATATGTAATAGACCCATTCCCAATAAAATCAGGAGTGAAACAAGGCTGCCCACTGTCACCATTACTATTTAATATTGTATTAGAAATGTTAGCTTTGGCAGTAGGAGAAGAAAAAGAGATTAAAGGAATTAGAGTAGGTAATGAGGAAACCAAATTATCACTCTTTGCAGATGATATGATGGTATACTTAGAGAACCCTAGAGACTCAACTAAAAAACTGCTAGAAACAATTCACAATTTTAGCAAAGTTGCAGGATACAAAATAATCCACATAAGTCATCAGCATTTTTATATATTACCAACAAAGTTCAGCAGCAAGAGATACAAAAAGAAATTCCATTCAAAATAACTGTCAATAGTATGAAATATTTGGGACTCTATCTGCCAAGGAATAGTCATGAACTATATGAACTAAACTACAAATAAAAGCAGACCTAATCAGTTGGAAAAATATCAAGTGCTCATGGGTAGGCTGAATGAATATAATAAAAATGACAGTACTACCCAAACTAATTTACTTATTTAGTGCCATACCAATCAAATTCCCAAGAAATTATTTTACAGGTCTAGAAAAAATAGTAGCAAAGTTCATTTGGAAGAACAAAAGGTCAAGAATTTCAAGGGAATTAATGGAAAAAAATGGCTGATGAGGGTGGCCTTGCTATGCCAGATCTAAAACTATATTATAAAGCAACAGTCATCAAAACCATTTGGTACTGGCTAAGAAATAGAGTAGTCAATCAGTGGAATAGGATAGGATCACAGGACAAACCAGGCAATAACTATAGCAGTCTAATGTTTGATAAACCCAAAGACTCCAGCTTTTGGGATAATCACACACAATTTGACAAAAACTGCTGGAGAAATTGGAAACTAGTCTGGAAGAAATTAGGACTTGACCCAGACCTAACACCACATACCAAGATAAGATCTAAATGGGTTCATGATTTAGATATAAAGAGTGATATTATAAGCAAATTAGAGGAACATAGGATAGTTTACCTCTCAGACCTGTGGAGAAGTTAGGAATTTGTGTCCAAAGAAGAATTGGAACTCTTAACTGAACACCAAATAGATATTTTGATTATGTTAAGTTAAAAAGTTTTTGTACAAACAAACCTAATGCAGACAAGATTAGGAGGGAAGTAATAAATTGGGAAATCATCTTTACATTTAAGAGTTCTGATAAAGACCTCATTTCTAAAATATATAGAGAATTGTCTCATATTTATAAAAATTCAAACCACTCTTCAGTCGATAAATGCTCAAAAGATATAAACAATTTTCACATGATGAAATTAAAACTATTTCTATTCATATGAAAAGGTGCTCCAAATCACTATTGATCAGAGAAATGCAAATTAAGACAACTCTGAGGTACCACTACACACCTGTCAGATTGGCTAAGATGACAGGAAAAGATAATGATGAATGTTGGAGGGGATGTGGGAAAACTGGGACACTGATGCATTGTTGGTGGAACTGTGAATGGTTCCAACCATTCTGAAGAGCAATTTGGAACTATGCTCAAAAAGTTATCAAACTGTGCATACCCTTTGACCCAGCAGTGTTTCTATTGGGCTTATATCCCAAAGAGATCTTAAAGGAGGGAAAGGGCAAGAATGTTTGTGCCAGCCCTTTTTGTAGTAGCTAGAAACTGGAAACTGAATGGAAGCTCATCAATTGGAGAGTGGCTGAACAAATTATGGTATATGAATGTTATAGAATATTATTGTTCTGTGAGAAACGACCAGCAGGACGATTTCAGAGAGGCCTGGAGAGACTTGCATGAGCTGATGCCGAGTGAAATCAGCAGAACCAGGAGATCATTGTACATGGCAACAATAAGACTATATGATGATCAATTCTGAAGAACATGGTTCCCTTCAACAATGAGGTGTTTCAAATTATTCCAGTTGTTCAGTGATGAAGAAAACCATATACATCCAGGGAAAGGCCTGTGGGATCTGAGGGTGGACCACAACATAGCATTTTCACCCTCTCTATTGATGTTTGCTTGTATAATGTTTTCCTTCTCAGGTTTTTTTGTTGTTTTTTTTTTCCTTTCCTGTACAGCAAGATAACTGTATAAATATGTATACACATATTTGATCTGTCAAATATTTTAATTAACATGTATTAGACTTCCTGCCATCTAGGGGAAGGGGTGGAGGGTAGGAGGGAAAAATTTGCAACAGAAAGCTTTGCAAGGGTCAATGTTGAATTACCTATGCATGTTTTGCAAAAAAAAAAAAAAGAAAGAAAGAAAGAAAAGGAAGGAAGGAAGGAAGGAAGGAAGGAAGGAAGGAAGGAAGGAAGGAAGGAAGGAAGGAAGGAAGAAATTTTACTTTCCTATCCCATGTAACAACCCCCTCTTATAACACACTTGACAAGTGGTGATCTAGGTTTGATTGTTTCCAGTGACAAAGAATACATTATGAATCTCATAAAACCTCAATTCATTTATTAAAGCTCTCAATGATAATCTTGTAACAAAATGTGAGTACTGTTATCCCTATTTCACAGATGAGGAAATTCATTCAGTGTTCCTTCTACTACATCAAGGCAGCCCATTCCACAATGGGACTGTGCTAATCATTAAGTAGTTATTAATGTTAAGCTAAGATCTTTATAACTCTCACCTGCTAGTCCTGGTTCTTCGCTCTAGAACTACAAAGAGAAAATCTTTTTTATTTTTTTTTTTCGATAACATCTTTCTGAAATACATTAGATATTCTGCCTTTCCTATTTTTTTTCTGGTTATACATGTACATTCATTTTTTAAAAAACACATTTCCTTATAAATCATGTTGGAAGAAAAGGGGAAAACTATGAGAAAAAAAAAGATAGAAGAAAAAGAAAAAAAATGATCATAGCATAAACTGATTTACATTCAATCTCCACATTTCTCTCTCTGCATACAGATGAAGTTTTCCATCCAAAGTTTATTGGGCCTGACTTGGATCACTGAAGCACTAAGAATCAAGTCTTTTTTTTTCTTTTTAATTTTTTTTAAATTTTATTTGCATAACATACGTGTGGGTAATTCTTCAACATTAACCCTTACATAGCTTTCTGTTACAAATTTTCCCCCCCCAACTCTCCTAGATGGCAGGATATCCACTACATGTTAATTATGTTAAAATATTGGCAAATCAAATATATGTATACATATTTCCAAACTTATCATTGTTGTGCAAGAAAAATCTTATCTACACAAAAGATATATCAGATAAAAGAAACACAATGTAAGCAAACATCAATCAAGGAGTATGAGAATGTTATGTTGTGGTCCACATTTCACATCCCTCTCTCTGGGTGTATATGGCTTTCTTCAGTGAAAAATTGGAGGTGGTTTGAAACATTTTAAGAATCAAGTCTTTCAGAGTCGATCAACGCACAATCTTTTGTGTCCCGTGTACTGTTTCTGCTTGTTTTTCTCAGCATCAGTTTGTTTAAATCTTTCCGGACAGGTTGTTCATCATTTTTTTATCGAACAATAATATTCCATTACTTTCATATACCACAACTTATTCAGCCATTTCCCCAAATGACGGGCATATACTCATTTTCCAATTCTTTGTCATCTCAACAGGAGGGGCTACAAATATTTTTGAACATGTGGGTCATTTTCCCTCCTTTATGATTTCCTAGGAATACAGACCCATTAGAGACATTGCTTGATCAAAGGGTATGCACAATTTGAAAGCCCTTTGGGCATAGTTCCATATTGTTCTCCAGAATGATTGGATCAGTTCACAATTCCACCAATAATGTATTATTGTCCCAGTTTTCCCACATCCCTTCTAACATTTATCATTTTTTCCCATCGTCTTGGCCAATCTGGGAGGTGTGTAGTGGTACCTCATAATTGTTTTAATTTGCATTTCTCTAATCCATAGTGATTCAAAGCATTTTTAAATATGATTATAGACAGCTTTAATTTCTTCATCTGAAAATTATTCATATCTTTTGCCATTTCTCAATTGGGGGATAAAATCTTTTAAACTACAAAACTGATTGAAATGAAATAGAACTATATAAGACAGACTCTCCCTAGAATTAAGACGTGGGAGTTTGAAAGACAGAAGAGGGAGAAGTGGGCAGGAGGGGGGCAACTGCAAATAAAAGACAAGATGTGACAGAGATGAAACAAGACCTATATTTATCAAAAGCAAAAGCACCAGCAGGAGGGCTAGTTCAAAGATATTTCTGGGACTGGGAATAGGACCTAAGAAGGATAGAACAAGCATTTCACAGAATCAGAGGACTGCTTAAAAAGAGTTTGGAGGGTTTTGTTTTTGCCTGAATCTTGAAGTTGTATGTATTACCAGTCAAAAAGAACTTGTTTCCTCAAGAACCAGTGGCTGTTTGGTCATCAAAACCTTTTGGTACTGGCTAAGAACAAGAGTAGTTGATCAGTGGAACCGGTTAGGTTCACAGACAAAAATAGTCGATGACTGTAGTAATCTAGTGTTTCACAAACCCAAAGACCCCAGCTTTTGGGATAAAAACTATTTGACAAAAAAATGCTGGGAAATTTTTAAATTAGTATGGCAGAAACTAGGCACTGACCCACACCTAACACCCTATACCAAGATAAAGTTGAAATGGCTTCGTGACTTGGACATACAGAGTGATATAAGCAAATTAGAAGAACAAAGGATAGTTTATCTCTCAGATCTGTGGAGAAGGAAGGAATTTGTGGCCAAAGAAGAACTGAAGTACATTATAAATACAAAATGGATAATTTTGGTTATATTAAGTTAAAAAGCTTTTGTACAAACAAAATCAATATAGACAAAATTAGAAGGGAAGTAATAAACTGGGAAAACATTTTTACATTCAAGGGTTCTGAGAAAGGTCTCATTTCTAAAATATATAGACAATAGACTCAAATTTATAAGAATTCCAGCCATTATATCTAACTGACAAATGGTCAAAGGATACGAACAGACAATTTTCAGATGAAAAAATTGAAACTAGAAATGGTACTCTAAATCACTATTGATCAAAAAAATACAAATTAAGACAACTCTGAGGTACCACTATACAATTCTGAGATTAGATAAGATGACAGAAGAAGATAATGATGAATGCTGGAGGGAATATGGGAAAACTAAGACACTACATTGTTGATGGAGCTATGAAGTGATTCAACCCTTCTAGAGGGCAATTTGGCTATCAAATTGTGTATACCCTTTAATCCAGAAGTGTTTCTATTGGGCTTGTATCCCAAAGAGATCATAAAGGAGGGAAAGGGAACCATATGTGCAAAAATGTTTGTGGCAGCCCTTTCTGTAGTGGCTAGAAACTGGAAACTGAGTGTATGCACATCATCTGGAGAATGGCTAAATAAGTTATGGCATATGAATGTTATGGAATGTTATTATTCTATAAGAAGTGACCAGCAGGATGATTTCAGAGAGGCCTGGAGAGACTTAAATGAACTGATGAACTGATGCTAAGTGACAGCAAGATTATATAATGATCAATTTTGATGGATGTGGCTCTTTTCAACAATGAGATGATTTAGGCCAGTTCTAATGGTCTTGTAATGAAGAGAGCCATCTGCACCAGAGAGAGGACTGTGGGAACTGAGTGTGGATCACAACATAGTATATTTCCACTCTTTTTGTTGTTGTTTGCTTCCATTTTGTTTTCTTTCTCATTTTTTTTCCTTTTTGATCTGATGTTTGTGGAAATATGAACATGTTTAATAAACATACTGAATTATTTGCCATCTAGGGGAAGGGATAGAGGGAAGAGAGGGAAAAAATTTGGAACACAAGGTTTTGCAAGGATGAATGTTGAAAATTATCTATTCACATATTTTAAAAATAAAAAGCTTTAATTAAAAAAAAAAGAAAAGAAATGGTCAAATAAAGTTGTCCAAGAAATAAAAAAGTAAAAAAAACCAAACCAGTGGCTGCTGCTAAATCAGGATGGAATTAAGATAAACAAATCGGGATTAAAACTAAATTTCAACAAACATACATTAAGCACATATTCATAATATGTTATGGACTATGCTAGGAACTAGGATATCAATTTTGTCTGATTCAGTTTTGTCCTATCAGACTAAACTGACATAGACTATCCCTTCAAGGAGCTTACATTCTACTGGTCTTAGTAACTATGCTACATACATTTAATCTACTAATGATCCTATATTCCTTACTCAGAAATTACTCAAATAGTAACCAATTTGTTATTTGGACACTAAATAGCTGATTAAGTATGGAACATTTCACAGAAAGGTTATGTGGGGGGGAGGAGGAGAAGGAATGAGGGAAGGAGGATATTGAGAAGAGCTATCTTCTCAAGAGCAAAATCCAAATAAAAAAACCTTCTTAGTCATTTGAGTGGACAGGAAGTAAAAACCAGTTGTAAACACAAAGAGTTTTCTCTTTGAGATGATCCTAACATTTTGTTATGAAAGATGAAAGTTATCATTGAATTCTGTCATTTAAGCAATATGTCTACAGTGACGTACTGATTAAGAAATTTAAAAAATCAAACCACAATGACTAATATATCCTGGTTGTTTTGTTCTTCAGTAATTTTCAGTCATGTCCAAGTCTTTTCAAATTGGGGATGTTCTTGGCAAAGATACTGGAGTGGTTTACCATTTCCTTCTCCAGTTCATTTTAAAGATGAAAATGGGGTAAACAGGGTTAAGTGACTTGCCCATAGTCACATATCTAGTAAGTATCTGAGGACAGATTATGAATGTTACTGACTCCAAATATGGCACACTATCCACTGCACTATCAAGCTGCCCCCAAGCCACAGGTAGTATGGCACCAATGTGTCTTTAAGCTCCCAATCACTGATAGTTTCTGAAACAATCTGTAACAGCTATTATGAAAAATGTGCTTATAATATCTGTTAAACCCAACATATTGAGCAATCTCCTATCAACTTTATCTATTAACTATATTGATATCAAATGGAAGAACACTAACAATAAATTCTGGACCTAGCCAGTTTTTTGGAAATAAAATGACAATTTTTTTTTGCACCACATACATGCTGGGCTAGTAGTGTATACAGAGCAAATAATAACAATAAGCCTAACCAACTGTGAATTGAAATAAGAAAACAGTAAACAGGGAAAGCAAAAGAAACTTTAAGGATTCATGGAAGTGTAGCCTTAAGCATTATGACAACTGTGGAGATTCAGGAAACAACAAATACAACATAGAATGACTACAGTACACAACCAATATTATTAGGCCTTAAGCAAGGGAGCAGCATTAGAAACAGTTTGGGGCATTTTGGATAGCAATCATTTAACAAAGGAGATACTTCACAAATGTTCAGCGTCCATGGTCTATATGCACAAAAATTCACCATCCCAATGCTGTAATCTTAAAAAATCGATAGCAGTAAAGGCCAGTACGATTATGATTTAAACAAAGACAACTTCCAAAGAACCTGAGGTAACCTACAAATAAATACATAATATAAATGGGATCATAAGCCATTTTAGCAAGTAAAACAGGCCAAATAAAGAAGAGCAGAAGTGCTTTCAGACGGCAGAGTTGAATACATGGGAACTAAATTTGGCTTTACATCTTCTAACCACTGGAGTGAAAATAGAAACATATAGTTACATAGTTTTCATTTTCTGACACAAATCATTTGCATCAATGATATTTTTCCCCCTAAAATAAACTCAAGCAGGAATTTATCAAGTGGGTTCTTATATAGAGGCACAAAGTGACAAAGTAAATTATCTCTTCTGTTGTCATGTTACAAAAAAATACACAAAGGCTTTTCAAACAGACAATTCTCTTATCACTTCTTATAAAGGTAGAAGATGTGATAGCAAAATGTAATTCAAAGAATTCATTTCTACAAGTGTTTGCAATAATGTAGTCCAAATAATTTGCTTTGTGATATTCTAACTTAGTAGAGAAAATAAAAACTTGGAGAATCCTAATGAATGGATAGTTAACATGTTTAAGTTTAAGGAAGTTTCCTATCTCCCTCAAATATCAGGTACCTTAAATTAAATTCAGATAAGTACTGTTTCATTCAGCTTATTATCAAATTCTATAATTGCTGATAATTATATTGAGTATTAAAATGAGCATCAAAAACTTTAGATTCTAGACAGGAGAAAGGCAAAATTTTTCTAAGAGATTATGAGCTGGGCCCTTAGCCTGGCTCTCCTCTACTTTTTCAGCGTCATTTTTCATATTATTCCCCTTCAAAATTATATTTTCTAATCAAACAGAATTATTACATATAATTTGAACTCAAAAATCACATCTCCTACCTCTAGACATTCACAACAGTCATTCCCAACTCATAAAATATGCTCTCTTCCTACTTCCAGCCAAAGAGGTATTCTTACTATTACTCAAAGATATTTCAGTTCTCACCTCTGGGCTTTTTTTTTTTTTTTTTTACTATTTCTCCTTCCTGAAATGACCTCCCTCCTCATTCCCACCTCTCAGACTCCCTTGTTTGCTTTAAAACTCAGCCCAATCTCTGCCTTCGACATGAAGACTTCATCCTGATCACTCCAGCTGCAGGTGCTTTCCCTAAAAAAAAAAATCTACCTTGTACTTATTTTGTATATACTTATGTGAAATATCTTATATATGTTGGTCCTCCCAGTAAACTGAATTCCATAAGGGTAGGACTGGCAAAGAGTAGGAACTTAATAAACAATTGTTTGACTAATTTTTGACTCTCAGAATCTTCATCTTCATTTAAGGTTCAAATGAGTTGTCACATGTTTCATGAAGTCTTCCCTGATCTCCCCAATTTAGTCTTTTCTCCTGCTTATTTTCCACAACCATGATGCATCCCCCTACTCCATAGAGCATAAGCTGCTTGAGTGCAGAAGACTTTTCTTTCTTTTTTTTTTTTTGTCCTTATATCCTAATCCAGGAGCCCAAAGGTACCTTTCATATAATAGATATTCAGTAAGTATTTATTGAATTGAAATTATCAAATCTGCAGAAGGCATAATATTAGGAAGGGTAGGTAACACTAATAATAGAACCAGGTTTCCAAAATACCACAACAGGATAAAAAATTCAATCAAATAAAATGAAATGAAATAAGATAGGAGTAAGTGTAAATAAAGTTTTATACTTAGGAAGTTTGTTGTTTTTAACCCTAAGTACAGGATGGAGGAGACATAGCTAGATAGAAGTTCTTAAAAAAAAAAAAAAAAACACTAAGTATTTTAGTCAACTGCTAGTTCAAAATATGTCCACAAAATGACAGCAGTCAAAAAAACTCATCTGATCTTAAGCTACATTAAGAGAAACATAGTGCTCAGTACTAGAGAGGTAATAGTTTCAGTGTGCTCTGTCCTGATTAGTTTATGTCTACAGAGTTGCTTTCAATTTCTGGGCACCACATTTTAGGAAGAATATTGATGGGTTGGAAAGAATGGATATTGAAAGGCCTCAGATAAAGATACATGTGAAGACTGCTGAAGGAACAAAGAATTTTCAGCATGATAAAAAAAAGACTTAAGAGAGACATGAAAGCTGTCTACAAGTATCTAAAGGGCTTTCACATGGATAAAAAATTAAATTTAGGGGCAGCTAGGTGGTGCAGTGTAGCGAGCACCAGCCCTGAAGTCAGGAGGACTTGAATTCAAATCTGGTCTCAGACACTTAACACTTCCTAGCTGTGTGACCCTGGGCAAGTCACTTTTGCCCCAATTGCCTCAGCAAATAAATAAATAAATTTGCCCTGCTTGGCCCACAAAGGCAGAACTAGGAGTAATTTTGCAACAAAAGAAATTTGGGCTTTATGAAAGGAAAGTTTCCTAACAAGTAGAGTATTTCAAAAGTACAAGATGCCTTGGAAAATAGTGTGTTCCCTCTTGCTGAAGGTTGTCAGACAAAAGCTGTATGCTGTTAAGTATGCTGCAAAGAGGACTTTTTTAGTCAGGGTTGACCTTAATGGCCTTTGAAATCCCTTCTAATCAAAAATTTTAGGATTCAATGTGATTACATCCGGACAAAAGTTCTACTCATTTAAACAAGGTGGAAAATAGCAAGGGGTTTTCTTTTTGAAGCAGCTTTACACCACAAGCTTCCAGGTAGATAAGCAAAAATTTTTTTTAAAAGACAACAAATATACACACATGAGGTTCAACTAAAGACTGCAGTTGTTCAAAAAAGCATAGCTATTAAAAAAAAAAAAAAAAAAAAAGCTTAGCTTGGCAGGTTAAGATCTAGCCACCAACACTTACCAGCTATAGGATCAAGTACAAATCACTGAATTTCTTTGAATATCAGTTTTCATATTTACAATTTGGGAATAGGACCAAAGATATAGAGTTGAAAAGGAACTCAAAAGCCATCTAGTCCAACCCCTTCAGATGTGTTCAATGTGAATAGAAAGATAGCCCATGCTAGTCAGAAAACTGAGGGCACAGGAAAGCTTTGTGACTTGCCCAGAAACAAATAGACAGTAAGCATCAAAGGCTAACTTGTGAGGATCTAATAAGATAACATGCTATAAAGTACCACATAAAGTAAATCATAATCTGTATGTAATTCTAAACTACAGTTGGAATCTGCATATTGCCTATGTAGCTGTAACTTTTAAATCTGCCATTATATTTCTAAATAATTTTTTTAAATTATTAATCATTTTTAAAGTTATTTTTTTTAAATATGTAATGCTAATATTGAAAAAATAATCAAATCCAAAGAAAGGTAAGTTCTTACTCTCCAGAATAATTTCAGAATTAAAATACCAAAATGCACAGTTCAATGACACTTCATTTTTTGCAACATTTTTCACCAGCAAATGGAATGACAAAGCACTAGAATTTCAATCAGAAAGACTTCAGTTCAAATCCTGTTTTAATTTCTTATTAACTCTGGGCAAGCCTCTCTAGGTCTTAGTTCCTCAACAGTAAAATGAGAGATCTGTATCAAACAGCCGCTAAAGTAATTCTGAGCTCTAAAATTCTGTTCCTAATTTATACTTTGATCCATTTGCAAACTTATTGCTCCCAAACCTTTTTATGATTAATAAAACTAGTGTATCATTTTAATTACTTTTCCATTTTAAAAAAACTATCTCAAAACACAAAAAGATTTTAATGATTCACAGGCTATCAGCTATTATTCACAAAGAACTCTGGAAATCTGCAACTCACTAATCTAAAACCCTCTCTCATACTTCCAAAATTTTGAAATAAATAAATAAATAAAAATCTTATCAATCACAAAGACCATCAGAAAAACTGAAGACATGAGGACAGACGGTAAGGAAAAATGCCCTCTCATATTCCTACCTGATACTTTCTATAAAAGGGTTTCCCTTCTCCATTCACTTCCTCTAAAGGAAAAATGCTCAAGAATCCCAGAACCTAAGTTTTTGATCTGGGAGTTACAAGAGAAATGAGGAAGGGCGTTTCCATGACAACCCTTAACAGAAACAGGGTAAAGAGTTTCTTGGGAGAGCACAAGGAGAAGGAAGAGATAAATGGAAAAGAAGAAATGAAGGAAGGAGGAAACAGATGGGGATGAAGTTATGAAGGAAGAAGGAAAGGGATGGGGAAGAAGAAATGAAGGAAGCAGGAAAGAGATGGGGAAGAAGGAATGAAAGAAAGAGGAATGTGAAAGGAGGAAAGGGATGGGGAAGAAGGAATGAAGGAGGAAAGGGATGGGGAAG